>LFZN01000027.1:0-21897 GCA_001578235.1 Pseudocercospora eumusae | reverse complement strand
CCCCCCTTCCGCGTAAATTTTCTTCCTATTTATTTATTCATCCATCCATTCCCTAAATCTCAAGTTTTCCGCCCCATCTTACCTATTTTTTTTTCTAGAATCAAGTCAAGAATTTCCATTAGAAAGGAGAAAAGGCCGACAAACCGATCGACACATGTACATTCATTTCGGTTAAAGCAGGTACAGCTTCCCATCTCGACGATGTTTTATGAGGAGGACGACGTGATTTGTGGCAAAGGGCGAGGAACTTTTTTCATAATACTTTACATTATCAAAGTATCTAGATGGAAGATGTTGGCGCTAATAGACTAAGATAAAATAGCTTATTATTTAAAGAATCGAGATTTGAGGACACTGAACATAATGCTAGGAAGTATTAGTAGCGAAGGAGGCAGGCCTCGAAAGATTGATTGATCGAAGGTAATTGGTTATTTAGAGAGCGGATGGGGATATAGAAAGGAGGTTATGCATGGCTATGGTCGATTATATTATATCCTAGTTAGGATACATGTGAAGATGAGAATTTCCTGATAAACCTCTCACCTCTCATCGGCAAGGAGTTCGCCGAGGACGCGGTATTCTAGTGTGATGGTCAAAGCACATTCTTGATTTGTAGAAGACGAATGACTACTGCTAGCGGGCACGCTTTAGAGATAACTAAAGGAGTGGGTCCATTGGAATAGAGCGTATGCGGGTTTGCGTGGCATGATGATTTCTTTAGTAATCAGTGCTCGCGGCTTGTCTGGACTCGAAGGATTGGTCCCATGTAGTCAGGAGGAAGGGCGCTCCAGTGTCAATTATTGAACATCTTGACTATGAACAGCAGCAGACGGACATCTGTATTATACATCTGTGACGGACGGCGAGGCATCGTCACATTGTTTCTTCAATTCCTGTTGCCGAGCCTTGCGATTCTTGTTCTTGTTCTTGTTCTTATTCTTATTCTTGACTTTCTTGCTGGGGCTGGCTCTGGTATCTTCAGGTATGATATCGGGATGCACGACTTCTGTGTCGAGCGTCAGCTGCTCAGCGGTCTGCGTCAGCTGCCTCGGACGCTGCAATGCGTCTGCCATGGCATTTGACACCTCGGAGCCATGCCGTGTGGCGAAGTTTTCTACTACTGTTAAGGAATTGAGCGCATTTGCGCCAAGAAGCTGAGGAAGGCTGTTCGGCGGATCAAATGCAAGCGGCGCGAGGGACATGATGTAAGGGCCCAGCGTCGAGACGGTGTGTGTCTCTTTGTAGAGGTGGGCGCGGCCAAATTGACGCTGAAAATTTGCCTTTGACAGCTGAGTGTTGAGTTGGGAGAGCATGTCCCAACATAGCATAGTAAGATTCAGGTAGTCGAAATTCAGGTGCTTCCATTCGCGGTCCAAAGTCTGACGAAGCGTCTCGAGTAGAGAGGTAAGGTGAGAAGCGCCCTCGACTTCTCGGTCTCCGGTAGGCGTTTCCTGACGTCGTGCTACATGTAATAAGAACGATTCTGCATCGCAAGATTGATCGAAGTCTCTGCAAGAAAGTCTGAGAGGTCTGAGCTTGTATCGTGGAACGAGTTCAACCGCGACAAGCGTATCTTCTCGTAGCTGTCGCAACCGTGTGGTCATAGTCGTGGATAGTCTCGGACGGCGATCTTTCGAGCTCTCGATTGCTGATTGACCCACGGCGAGCCGAAAGCGGGCGCTGCACTGATTGACACTATCTGGCCGTCCACCAACAAAGAGATGTTCTTCGCCGTGTAGTGTGATCACGTATTCTAGATCAGGCCACGTGAAGCTGTTCTCACAGACATTTGCTGCCATGTTGTAGATATGAATAGAGTGCAGCATAATGGCAGTATCATTGGCAATCTCGACGCCAATTCGACACAGCAAAGTTTTCATCCAGCATAAGACAGTTCCGCAGTATGCAGGGTTTCGGCGAAATAAGAGTTGCGCGTTGTCTTTTGAGAGTGTGGTGGTGTTTGGCTTGACGTGCGTCGATGCGTGATTTGGTGTGATGTATCGTTCGATGACGCTCAGCAAGTCGCGAAGGCGGCGGACAGCATGATCGCAGTCCATGCTGTTCGTAGCTGCCCACTCAATGAAGCGATTGATTGTAGGCTTGGCTGCTATGGCATAGTCCTGCAATTCCTTGAATGCCATGGTACACCGCGGAGGACCAATGCGCCATCGAATGTCAAAGACGACAGTTGTTGCCCACACGAGCGCGGGCGGAAGATGCTGCTGGAGACTCGATCTCTGCGTTGTTTTCTGCGCTCCGTCCGACATCATCGCGTCCACCGCTTCAAATATTGCCCGTGTCCATGCATCGCCCGGAGGCTGTGGCTTTCTGCTGATATAATCTCCAGCAGCCACGGCATAGAAGGTCCCTGGATAAAAGAGCCATTTCGCATTGTGCGTGAACCTTTGCATGAGCTGGAGCGCCTCAGGACTATGTTCCGCTTCCACAAATGCTCTTGGAGAGACGAACACCTGTGCATGCGAAGAGGGCTCTGTTATGAACCGCGTCTGGAACATGTCAAGCCAAGCAAAGGATGGCAGGCCAAGCCAATCTGCAAAAGCGTACATATCGCTTTCAAATTTCGCTCTCGTCTCATTACCCTTGACGACTTCTTCCTGCCCTAGGCGATATACGTGGTCGAACATAAGTTCACCAAGGTACCAGTGTCCCAGATTGCGATTTTCGTCTTCGTACCGCCAAATGCGACGGAATTCTGAGCGACCATGAGTGGCATGGAGGTTTGTGAATGCGTCGCCGAGAGTACAGAGTCTGCCTCGCAGGTAGACCTCTGTGTCGAGGAACTCCTTCTCTTGCCGCCGAATCGCATCGGTGGCGAGATCGGTGGCAACAGCTGCAGCGACGAGCGTCGTCTCCCCATCCGCGTACTTGGTCCACAGCTTTAAGAGGAAAGTTCTCACCTCGTCGAGATCTTTGAAGAAGTATATAAGCATAGGGTATAGCTCCTGCGTTGACACTTCAAGATGGAACTCGTCAACTTCAGGTACAATCTTCTGCTTGGGCCTCGACTTTTGTTTTCTGTTCTTGCGACCTCGTGGGTGTCGAATGGTTTGTTGGGACAGTGGAGCAAGGACCTCTCGTTCATCGCGATCGGACGTCTCGTCTTCGTCAAGGCTACCGGCCTCGGCGGCATCAGCGCAGCTCGCCACACGTGGAACTACCGTTGTGCTCTGCCTCGAAGTGGCCGAAGGAAGCATCCAAGATTCCGAGGTCTGCTGAAGGGGAGTAAGTGCGTCCAGAACTTCCTGGAGCACGGTGATGAAGTGTGCATGAGTCGCGTCGCTCGACACGTGAGCCTCTGTTTTGCCAATCCTGCCTTGACAGAGCTCATTGACAGACTTCCTGAGCTCGATGACATCTTTCAAAGTCGCAATCAGGTTGCTATCGACACCAATTCTCAGGTCTTCCTGCCGCGCCACATCTTCAGCAAGCCTCAGGAACTGCTCGATCGACACGACTTGCTTCTTGTTGTGCGATGTCGAGGACTCTATCGAAAGCCCACAGGCTCGACCAGCTCTTATCAGCCATCTGACTACGATCTCAGTCCCTCTCTTGTAGCGACGGACAGTGTCACTCCACGGAACCTCAGCTGGCATTGTCGTGCTTGACGCGTCCACAATGCGTCAGGAGTGGAGAATAGTCGTGGATAATGAGGTGCTACCAGGCAAGTCTCCACAAAGGGATCGGGTGAGAATAGGCAAGCTGGCTTCGTGATGCGAGAGGCGGATTCGTTGCAAGTGCTGCTTGTCGGGTACAGTCAATTGTTGTGTTGGCTGAAGAGAGATCGAACTCTACTCCGTATAATCCCAGCGGAATGATCAGGACTAGGTTCCGAACATTGATGCTTGCATACCGTGTATGTCATGAAAGCTTAAGAGCCTCCGCTGCGCAGCGGCACAGACGTGGTCTCGTGTTGAAACTGTTCGCCATGGTGGAGATGATTTGTCAGTGCTCATGCTTCGATGGGCGAGATAACAGCTGGCCCGACCCATCGGAAAGCAGAGGTGGACAGCTAGTTGGAGTTGATGGGTCAGGCCAAGATCTCATGGGTCATGCCAAGAGACGAGCCAGCTGAGCCTTCTCGATGGGCCTACGCGCAATAATTGCTGATGTAAGTCTGTTGCGTGCCGACGAGGGCTTCAGTAGTAATATGCTCATCGAGCTCTCTGTACGCATGTATGGAGGAGACATGACCAAAACATTACGCCTCGCTCGCTTGCAAGGCACTTCCGAAACCCAAGTCCAGACCGTCTCACGTACTCCGATCATGCCCCAAACCCCAAAGACCGTCCCATAAGCCATCTAAGCCGTATTAATCCTCCCATAAGCTCACGTGCCTGTTTCACGAAGCCTGAAATCGCATCCATCTAAGATAGTAAGCTTATGATAATGTACGCAATACAGATGCAAGTGCTGAAAGCAGACGCTCGCCGTCGAAGTAAAAGCTGCAAAGCCGCCGATCACCGCCCGAAAGAGCGAGGCTAGATGCCCTTGATAGCGACGGTCCGCTCGCTCTCGAGCTTGGCCTTGTTGCGGTCCTTCTCCTCCTGCTTGCAGTCTTCGAGACCGGTGCAGTTGTGACTCTCCAGCATGCGATGCTTGCCGCAGAAGTGACCTTGGCAGAAAGCGCAGTCGCCGACGATGCGCTGGGCGGCGTCCTTGCAGTCCTTGAAATTACAGCGAATCTTCTTGGGTGCGCCGCCACGAATCGGCAATGCCATGTGTAATGTGGACTCGCGGGTGACATTGTAAGATGAGAGGGTTGCGGAAAGATGGCTGAGGTGGCTCCCTGCATGCGTCACGCGGAGCTTGGCTTCGGGAGTGTTGGTTCGCAGGGCGACCAGGGAGCGGAGTGTGCCGACGGTGGTGGACTCGGGGATGGTGATGGGAAATGCTGGGACATGGTCAGAATTGGCTGCGCAGACGCTATCATATACTGCTCATGCTTACTGTCACCGGCGACGTTCTTGACGAAGATCTGCATGGTCGGCTCGGGCTCGGCTGACGAGGCGCGGCTGGAGAGGGACGAGATAGAGCTGATGCTGTTGGAACGCATGATGGCGGAGATGTGGGTGTGTATGTATGTATGGAGTTGGCGAGGCTGTTAGTCTGCAGACGGCTGGAGTTGCGCTTGATCAGGCTGGTGGTGAAGTAATGGCGAATGTGGCAATACGGAGTAGTGGTTGTTGGCGGAAGTGGAAGAGAGGCGAGGCGGAGAGAAGTTGTCGGGCAGGTGGCAGGCTATAAGTAGGTTCTAGGTCCACGCTGGTCTAGGTTGGCTCTATCGTGTGACGAGCGCGTGGACCCTTATTAATACTGTATGAATCTAATCGCACTTCACTTGCGGCCGGCGCATGCTGCCGAATACCTGCCGAATCAGCCTTTGCCGCCGAATGAGTGACGTAGACCTAAATTCTCAGTCATGTGCATCGATACGTGGCCACTCACTTACCGCCTCAGGCCAGCGCAATAGCAGTATCACGCATGACTCTAGTCTATCTCACGCTTACCGCGCGCTTGATGCGCCTGCATACAACTAGAATATTGCCAAGACATTCCAACGCAGACGTCAAGGGATTGAGCTGGTCTAGACTTCGTTAATATCGGAAATATCGTGCACTGCTCTGAGCTCATCGCAAGAAGACCTGAATCCCGTATGCTTGGTCTAAATATTCTACAGCTATTCTGCCACCCCGTTGCTCGGCAAGCGTCGATGAGACAACAACACTAACGCAGCAGTGCGAAAATCATAACAGCATCTTCAATCCGCCTCCTGCAGCCATCTTGCGACCCGCGCAGATTTTAGCAGTCAAACTTGTCCACCATCGGATACGAACTCTGGAGAGCCTGGCTGATCACGCCTGGAAGGTTGTGGCAGTCAGCCGAAGATACTCGAAAGCCATGTAAAAGTCATATCGACTCACCATTTCGACCATTGGGCGCGTAGAACTTCAGACTTGTTCCTGCATCGTATATAGGCCCTCCTCTAGGCTGAGTCTCGGATGGGAAATCATGTCCGGCAATCATCGAACAGTGCCACTCGCAAATCGTGTTCTGGCACAAGTTTGTTTCTGGTGGCCCAATCTTGCTGGCAATGGTGTCAAAGACCGACTTGCAACCCACGCCGTGATTGTACACGACGCCGATCATGATATCGAACTCCTGCCAGCCGCTGGCGAGCTTTTTTGACTGGCAATCTGCAGTGTTCGCATCTGGAACGCATGCTCCATTATTGCAGTTCAGGCCAGACGATCCTTCGTGTACCGGAAGTGCAGTGACAAGAGACAGCAGGGCCGGCAGAATGGCTGTGAAGAAATGCATGGTGGGTGGCTGCATTGATTGTGTGCTGCAGCATCTTTTGGGGCTTCGAGCGTGTTCTTATACGCCCATCATTCCAGCAGACCTTGTTGCTCCACGATCAAATCTCGATACTGTCCACTGGTTCACAAACAGAACTTGCTTCAGGAGTGAGTTACCTATGTGATTACAGGCCAGGCATGACAGTTCTACGCATACATCGTTGTGGTGGCCTTCAGCCAAGGAAGAGTATCTCACAACTGACAGTTTCTTGCGCGACTTACGAGGCCCACACTTGATACCCGCTGGAGTACGTATCATATTCATCTGGTTTCTACTTTGTGCATGTCTAACCACGAGCGTGTGCACCAGCCGTCGGAGTCGGAGCCCAAGTCCTAGAAGGAGCCTTTGGGTTCGATTCGGGGTCTACTTCAAATATAATCAATATTTGATAGATCCTTCTCAGTCCGCTCTGCTAATTTTAGGAACCTCAACTCGAACCTCCTACGTTCCTGCAGCATACATACATCCTCGACAATGTTCCATCAGCTATGTTCTCTTCCACCATACTGCACCTCACTCTGCTAGTGGCACTCATAAATCCTGCGTCGGCGAAAAGCGCAGTCGTGGACGCTACAAGTAAAGATTTGACATCTCTTGTCAAGCGCCACAGTGTGACCCTCGTGAAGTGTACGTATTCCCTCGACATCTTCTGATGGTTCCAAATCTAATAGCGCTGCTGTAGATGGATCGCGCTGGTGTTGAATTTGCAGGCTTCTAGCTCCAAAATACGAGGATGCCGCAACTTTTCTGGCAGGCCTGAATCTCCACCTGGCGCTTGCTCAAATAGGTTGCAACAAAGCGCCTGAGAAGTGCTCAGATATTCATGCCTATCTGACCAAGCGACTGTACTACAGCTGGTTGCAGATAATTTCGACGTGCATGACACCTATACAGCTACATAGGGCCAAGAACATCGGATGAGTAAGCGACCAAGAACCATAACAATCACACAACCTGCTTATCGGCGGCAGTATTGTCTCGTTCATGACAAATGGAACGTATCCTAAGGAAAGAACCTCGAGGTAAACTGCGAGCACTACACCGCTTCCCACCTCAACGAAGTCGATCAACCAGTTGCCTGACCCAACTGCTGCCAACGCCGTCGTCATCTCTGACGACAGAACCAAGGCCCTCGTCAAGCTCGAAGTCCCATGACAATGAATCTCAAGTACTGGAAGTACAAATCGATCAACACTTCTAAGTTCCGCCTTGCTGCTGTTCTTTGTGTCCAAAGATGGCAAAAACCTGCTTCTCAACGAGAGCCCACTGCCACTACTGATCCCGAATCCCTCACGACCCATGTGACTGATAGGCACTCATGTGGATAGAAGCTGGAATATGAGCTGGATCGACACCTTAGACTCCAGATCCCCGTCTGACTTCGACGCTTAGAAATTTCTGGGACACAGCATTGTTGGACTGTAACCTCTTAGCTCGGAACCGCGATGACCCCAGTATCGTATACAACAACTGCCATCCCGATGTTTATCTCAGCCTAATTGGCGCTAGTCTGGCGTACATTGATAGCAGGAGAACGAGACTTTTGGATTCCCTCGCGCAGAAAGCCTTGCGAATTGAGCTCGTGCCATACAGTGCGTCTCGTTCATCGCGTGATCCGAATCGAGTTTTTCGGATCACTTCTGTGGCTTTCATTGACCGACAGAGCAATTATCGAGCTCCAAGGCCAGATGATAGACCATGCAGCAAGTTCAGCTGGAGATGTGCAGACATCGGCGATCCGCCTTGGTACCAGTATGTCTGGCACATGAACTTCGAAAAGCAGCAATGACAGAGACTCGGCCAACTAATTCGCCGATAGACCAACTACAAGATCCGCCCTCAGTCCGGCACTAGAGTAGTTCAAGACGCCGAAGAAATCAAAAACACACACTTCCCCATACGGTAACTACACAACACAGTATACAGCACCCAACTGCACGACTTACGTCCCAGATCGCCGTGGCCAGCAACTCCAGCAATCTAGTCCCAAACACCCGCCTCCTCGCCTCCCTCCAACAATCCACCATCAAACCTTTTATAGGCTCCTGGCTAGAATTCCCCGGCTACACATTAGCCTCCACACTCGCCTCACTCTGTTTCTACGACTGCGAACACGGCAACATCTCCGACACAGAAATGTACCATTCCGTCGCCGCAATCGCTTCTCAAGGCATCTCCTCTATAATCCGAAGTCCCAGGCAGTAAGCCCTTAATTATCAAAACGTGCTCTCGATGTCGGAGCTCATGCAATCATGGTCCCGATGTGTGAGACCATGTGGCGAAAGCGGCGAGATATCCTCCCGAAAGGAACGCTCTTTCCCTTCTGACAATCGCTCGTTCCAGCAGCTCGCTACATAGAAATTCGCGCAGGGTATGACGAGAAACAATCGAAAGGTTGAGTGTAGTGTGTCGCCTCCTCGGTGAGCACAGACTTCTGAAACTACCGAGTCGTACGGGATTGCGTAGAGATGCTACGAGTTCTCGTGCTCGGCATAGTTCTAGGCGAATGTCGGTATCGATAGATGAGTCTAGTCGAGATTTTTCCTCCTTTGGGCATTACATGTGGTTGTCTCTGTCCACCGTGAGTGCGAGGTAAATCACAACCCCCAGAGGAGACCAAATCAGACGCACACGAGGCCACGATAAGCGGCCTGACACAAATTACGGTTGGAGAAGATAAGCGACTTGCGGACGAGACAGATGCATCAGGTCAATATCCAATGGGTTGCAAGTTCTTGTTCAACCTTGGGGCAGCATTGTCGCGACCGCAGGTAGGTATTCTATTTGAGCTGGCGATTCGTTCTTTCGAGTGTTTGTCTGGCGCTAGAACTATACTTCTCGGCAGTCTCTCGATTGAGTGGCGTTCTGTGAAGAAGGATATGATAATCCTGACAAAGATGGCTTAGAGGCTCCTTAGAGTGCGGAGCTTGCAAAAACTGAACAGGTAGTCTGATCCGATACTTACGGAATGTTTTAATAGATAGCCGTGCCTGGCGGGTCGGGACTGGATGTACTTCGTCTGTTTGCCGGTTGTAGCAAGGTAGACGGAGCTTTTTGGGTAGCAGAAGCAGGAGAAGAGATTTCTTGGCATGGAGGCGGCAGGAGCCGCGATCTATTCTACATGTATATATCCTCATCAACCTCTACGCACCTAAAAAAGCTGCTTCAAAACGTAGTCTCTGCATCGGATGCGAATATCTACAGCCTTGCTGGCTGAATTCCTCGGAATGGAGCTCCGCAACAATGCTGAACCAGCGGATGGCTCACCCGGTCCGAAATTGTTCTGCATTCCCACGTTTGGATCGACAGGAGTACCACTCGTTCTGGCTTACTGCTCAGCTCCCACATGTCAATAACATCCTCTGTACCCGCGGACTATACCTATTATTATTTTCCCATACCAACGGCGCGCGATGTTACAGCACCGTTAGGTCTCTGCCATGTGCTTACCTTATGGTCTACTAAATAACAGCTCTTGAACGGCACAGGAGTGGCACCGGCTCCTGCTAGAAAAGATGGGACCGCGCTCGTGTTGTCGTTGAGAGCAGGCGTGGTCTATCAACGATATGTAGGCTCGCTGGATCTACTAGGAGCGAAACGCGAACCCGACCACTACTACGAGCAGCTTCAGGGCGCAAGACGAGATGGGCTGGGTACTGGGCGCGACTCCAGAGGTGGAAGAGCGGTCAAGATGGAAGGCAATAGCAGCGACGATACTAGTCTTTACAATCTTGATGTTGGTCACGGTTTTGCTACGGTTGTGGGTACGCAGGGGAACGATACACAAGGAGGATTGGATCACGCTCGTCACGACGGTATGCAGCTGAGGCGGACAACAGCAGACTCAAGCGGCAAACGCTGACAAGCACAGCTCTTCAGCGTAATATATGGCGCCACAGTCATCATTCAGACTAGGTACGGCCTGGGCCTGCCCGTAGCCCTGCAGCCAAGACAACATGCGCGAGCACATGCAATTACGAACTATGCTGCAAAGCCATTCTATCTATGGGGCTTGGCTGGCTTCAAGCTGGCTCTATGCATTAGCTATCTGCGAATGACCAAAGGCAGCACAGACAGGCTTTATCGGATTTTCATCATCGGCATAGCAGTCTTCTGTGTGGCCGTGAACACGATCTATGTGTTTCTCTGCATGTTCAACTGCAACCCGGTATGTGTGCGAGTGCAAACGACAAACTGTCCTGCTTCTGACCATTTTTTCCAGCTTGCAAAGATGTTCGATGCCAGCATCCCAGGCTCTTGCCTATCGTTCGCACCAATTAACTATGCTATCAGCATTACTGCCATGATTTGCGACGTCATCATTTTCTTACTGCCAATACCATTGATACAGAGGCTGCATCTAGACCGTGCTGTAAAGCTTGGTCTGACGATCATCTTTGCGCTCGGCCTACTCACTACCGCGCTGTCCATCATGCGAGCAACACAGATCTATCGCGTCGAGTATGGCGACGGCGATACATCCTACTTTGTGATCCGCAGTGGGCTTGAGCTGAACACTGGTGTAAGGTCAAGGACAGGGAGACTCCCTAGAATACAGAGTACTGAATTACCTTTGCAGATCATAACATCTTGCCTACCAGTACTCCGTCCATTACTTCGCCACGTTCCTCAGAAGATCATATCTCTCCTACCCTGCTCTACTGGACATGAGACAACTCATGTATCCGCCGTCGAGCTTCCTGGAGACTATCCTGTCACACAGACCATCGGAGGCAGCTTCTCCCATAACATGTCGAGCCAATCCGGCAAGAGCTGGAAGAGCTTGCCCACACCCCTCCGAAGTAATAAGCTTTCACGTAAATACGACAAGGGTGTAGAGCGAATGACTACAACGATGCGAGGCTCCGACGAGAGTCTTGTATCAGGCGAGCAATCATTTGGCAATGCTTTACCACAAATTGACATGCCTAAGCGAGCTTCACGGCCTTTCAGCATGACTCGGCCATTGACTAGCAGGACACAGCATTCGGAAACTGAGACTGTCATTACAGGCGGTGGCCGTCAGAGATGGGAATCAGACAACGGTGCTGGGAGGTGGGAGGGCTTCGGAGGCGTGATTAAGACGCTTGAAGTCGATGTTTCGAGCCTTCATGCGGCCAGTCCTATCACGCCTACTGACGGGATAGTTGAGTTTGGCAGAGGGCTAACCAGACGGGATGAATGGGACTTTCCGACTCTGCCAAGGACAGCGAGAACATATTCCAGCAGCAGAACCCGTGCAGCGAGCAAGACCGAGAAGGATGCGGTATGATCATTGCTCCAAATTTGCGAGATATGAGTTCCTGCAAGTGCAACTTTAAACTACAAGCACGAAATCTCACGATCACCGCTGTCACTGTAGGAGTCTCTCACAACGTGGTCCTCATCGTGCAAAACCTGCATCACTTGGCACCAAAGGCGCACAACAAGACAAAAAGTGAGGATATGGCAGTCCGTGCAGCTGACGACCCGTTCACATGCATGTGAAACGACCCTTCTCGAGCCTGTCTCACTACAATCACCAATTCTGACCTTCGAGCGCCGCACCTACCTCTGCGACCACATTCAGGAATAATCCTGCCACGCCAGCAGACTCCTATGCCAGAAGTGATTGTTGTGACTTAGGCTCGCTTTGAGCGGCACACAACATATCCGCCAACCCTCAGACCGGTGCGCTTAGCTCGCAGAGTCGCCGAATCATTTACTTCACTGCACGAATACATTTCTTACTACGAAACGATTAGAACGCGCAGAATGCGGCGCCTACCTAGCGCCCTGATACGCCTTGGACTAGGAATTGTCTGGCATAAGTCAAGCTGTGCGAATGCGAACCCGATCTTTGGTCTTCCGAATACCGATACGGACCATGCTTCGCCAGCGCGCCTCGCTCTATATGGCTCTGATGATATCCATTCGCCCATTCCTTCGAAGACGTCCCTTCATAATAAGGCTGGGGTAACTTCGAGGCCGACAAAGCTCGGCGGTGAGGGCGTGACACCCTCAGCCTTGCTCGATGCGCGACAGCAAGAGCCCATTACAGATGCGTGTACAGCTCCGAGTACGATTTACGTCGGCCAAGAATCTTGCTTGCCCTTCGTCGCCGATACGACTGGCTGGGTTTGTGCCACATCAACTTCTACTTCAGTGGGATGCAACATTGGAGGAGACACAATATCGACTACATCTGTGTCCACCACTTCAGTCGCGGCTCGATGCGCCCAGACGGGATGTGGTGCCTGTCTTCCATTAACCGACACACCCCCTGCTCCCGTCACTGTGGATTGTAAGAACTGTTCAACCACTGGCGGCTTGGTGTTTGCCGCACCGATCACAAAACTGCCTCCCGACGTCAACAGTGGCCAGGCGATTGCGACAGGATCGACTACACAATCTGCAGCGTCTAGTCCGTCAAGTACAGCACCCGCGGCTTTAGGAGGACGAGATGCTGGAGAAAGCAAATTCAGTGGTTTAGCTCGAGCTATCCGGGACCTTTCACGAAGATTTGGGCGATATGTCGATAACCTCAACATGGTGAAATTAAGAGGTCCGCCCGTCACCGAATACGAGGATCTCTCATCGTCGGCTGTCCCTTCCCAACCTACTCGGACGCCTGAGAAGCGCTCGCTCCTGCAACCACAAGACTATCCTGGCGGTCACGATGAATTCATGGTTAAAGAAGTTGAGCAAGCTGCAAATGTGGACATGCTGGTGTACCATCGACCGCCCAGTACTGGAGGCAGATCATCCGCCAAAGTGAAGGGCTTCCGCACGAACGGGTTCAATCTGGCCGTTGATAAGCTTAATGCATGCACATCAGTTATCGTGGTATCCAGGAAGGGTGGCCATATTTCTCACATCTGGGAGGTACCCACGATGATGGATGAACAGCTATTCCAAGAAGATGTTCTGCTCGGTCTTTTCGAAGGAGATGATTCCGGCTACCTTCCTGGCATCTCGGATCATTCTCACGACGCCTCACTCTTCAACACCTTGAAGTTTGGTGAGACACAGAACGTGATTCAGCCCATCATCGTCACTCCTTGGATCGATCCCGGGTTTTGGGGTGACGAGAGCAGACCTTGGCGATTCATGCATGAGATCCAGCGCACTAAAGATCAGCTGCAAGAGATGTTTCGTGTCGAGCCGATAGTTCAGACGTACAAGCTCATTGAGGGCGACGATGATGCGACGGTCAAGCAGAAGCTCGAGACTACGGCCCATGGAAAAGTCGTGATCCAGTACGATCCCCGCCAGTATCTGCCCACTGAGGAGGTCACTGACTCCCAAGGACAACAACATACCTGTGTCAAGCAGTATGCTGCACTTCGAGTCTATGCCGATGTCAACCAGGAACCGATCTACGAGGATACTTGGCTCGCTATGCCGGAACAAGCAACTGAATGGGATCCAGAAGACAGCGGCCAGCGGAACCAGCAGCCACTCAAACTTCACAAGCTGCGAATACGAGATGAGAGTCAGCAGATCGTGATTTACGGTTGCGTGAAGCTGGATCCGGGTGATTCATCCGCGTGCAGTGCATGTACATCTGAAGGAGGCTGTACTTTGGATCCCGATGAGGACCAAGGACAGGATGGAGCGCCTCCCACAACCGCTCCTACATGTCCGGCATGTACTTCACGCCTTTGCGGTCTTAATCCGGGTGACGATCAAGGAGAAAACGGATCGCCTCCCACAAGAGGTCCTTCATGTACAGCTTGCACTTCTGGTACTTGCGGTCTGGATCCCAATGACTCGCAAGGCGAAGAGGGCATGCCACCTTCGATTGGCAATGGCACCTCGTCCGGCTGGAACACCACAACTTTCAACTCTTCTTCGGCAAGCATCACACCACCGCCTTGCTCGTTGGTCACTCCTACCTCTGGATTAGTGAACGGCACTACGTACACTGGCGGCCCTGCCTGTCGATGCGGAAGTAGCACAGGCCCAGTACGCACAACGACTGGCAGCGATAGCAAGATGACATACTTCTGCCCGAACGGCCCTACTACTATCCCAGTGAGCACAGCCACAACGTCGCAATCCTGCTCCGTAATTACTCAACCCGGCGGAGTGATCAACAATGTGTGGGTGCCTTCCAGCGAAGCCTGCGCTTGCGGCTCTATGACTACTGATCTCGTTACTCAGCTCGGTTGGAATGGGTCTGAGACCTTGTTCTGCGGCAATGGCACAAATGCTGTGGCTATCGGCACAACCACGCAATCCGCCACGGCAGGGATCAGCGGATGCTCAATCAGCAGGCAGCCAGCACAGACAATCAGTAGTCTTGGAGTCGTAACTCTTCCCGTACAAGAGACTTGCAATTGTGCTGGTGGCCAGCAAGCTCCAGTCACGACTTGGAAGGATGGTAACTCTTGGTATATTGGCTGCGTCTACTTTTCAACTGCTGTGACTGTTACGACTGCGGCAGGGCCATTCATTACTTCCTGCGACCTTTCGAGTGCGAGTCCCAATGCGTCGATGTCGATCACTGACGAAGGATGGATATGCAACTGCAATGACGGACAGATTACCTCTGCTATAGCTTCCAGCGTCAATGAGAGTATGGCTTATGCTTGTCCTACGTCTCGATATCCGCGTCCCGTCACGACTGTTCCGGCGCCTACTCCGGCCATCACTGGATGCACTCTGGATCTCGTCCCAGCGATCACAATTGCACAGAGTAGTCAAGGCACAACTACTTACAACGAACACTACACTTGTGGATGCAACAACGGATTTGATCATGTGGGTGTCAGCACTTCATGGATCGCCCTCGGGCTCACGGCAATGGGATGCAATACCACCGGCACCGACTTTACTTACCAGACTACAATCACGGAGACTCCGTCGTCTTGCTCAGTGGCTTCTGTCACTCAAGCATCGTACTGCACATGCGCTGAAAGCCGAGTTGGAGCACTTGTGTCAACGACGGACACCCCTTACTGCACATTCGATGGCTATACATCAGGCGAGACCACAATTCCCGGGCCTACAGCGACGTTGCCGCCGCCCCCACCGAAGCCCCTGGAAACTGGAGTCTGTCGCATTCATGTCAGAGAGGTTGTCTCTCCACAAGAGATGTTCAACTGGAAAGTCCAGAGCAATTCTACTGTCTATGACTGGAACAACAATGTGATTGGTAACAACGTCTACTACGAACACTTCGACGTGCCTTTAGAAATCGACACCCGCCATGGCTATGACTGGGAGAAGGACTACAGTGGGCTGATGCTGCCTGACAATATGCTCCTCTCACTTAATATATTTAGGGTACCAGATGACCAGAAACGTGACATCAAGGTCGTAGGACCACCGCCGCCAGGCGAGAGTACTAAATACCAGCGTTGGCACAAGAAGCTCACGTATGGTGAGTGGGTTTGGTACTCCACAGCGACCAAAGATGACAATCTTCCCGGCCATACATATTGCGAAGTGGGCGATTGGGACATTAAATTAACAAACACGGGGCTTGAGGGCTTCAACACACAGGATTTTGACTGCTACTTTGATTGCGCTCCAGAACAACACGTACCGGCTTGAGCATGCTCTAACTTTGGACGTGGGTTTCTGGGAATTATCAGTAGGCAGCACGAAATGGTCGGATAGAACAAAAGTCACACTTGGTGTGGAGCAGATTTGAAATGGACTTTCTGAATGTGGCGATACCAAGAGTTTCGAACACCTTCCATGTTGCTCTTCGGGAGGACTGGTTCGCATAGCAGACGATCGGATGACTGGAGGCAGATGCAGTAGATGGACTGTTATTTTCCTTGTGAGATTAGGGAGCTTGTGCAAGGTTGAGGCGACTGGGAATTCGACTTTGGTCAGTCTGCTTTGGATTTGAGGAAATGAACTGATGATCTTGAATACTGGGTAGCCACAAAAGATAATGACTCCAGGACTAAGGGAGAGCAGATCTGCGAGGAGTGGGTCAAGATTAAGTGAATGTGATTTTGTGTCATGTGATTTTGTGTCATGTGATTCTGTGGCATGTGATTTAGGCCACGACTTTGGCATTGCATCATGCCTGCGCTAATGCAGGGACGCTGGGCTGACATCCGAATATTGGGAGTCGGGAGCGATGCAATCTAGTTCTACCAACATTCACGCCATCTCACCATGAACACCACCCTTGCGACATTGCAAGCCGGCGAACTCCCGACCACTGCGCTCGCCTTCATCGACACTGTCGCTGCCTCGTTACAAAAGATCCCAGGCTCCTCCATCGTCATACGATACATCCGCTCCTCGTACCAGAATGATCCCGTGCGGAGCGTCGTCGAGCTCTTCCTGTTCCTCTTCGCCGTGAAATACTTCTTGACCCCTACATACAGCACCAAAAAGGGCAAGAATATTCCGCTGAGCGAGTATGAGGTGGACGAGCTGGTGGAAGAGTGGCAACCCGAGCCATTGGCGGGCGAGGAGACCGACTTCGAGCGGCACGAAAACGAGAAACGACCCATCATTGCAGGACCTGCAGGGCCCAAGGCTAAACTCACCAACGGACGAACAGTAACAAACCTTGCCAGCTACAATCACTACAACTTTGCCGCCAATCAGGATCTCACAAACAAGGCCATCAACACCGTACGTACATATGGTGTCGGACCATGCTCACCTCCGGGCTTTTACGGCACGCAGGACGTGCATATGAAGAGCGAGGCGGATATTGCTGCGCATCTCGGTGTCCCGGCTGCGATCATCTATGCGCAGAGCTTTTCCACCATTAGTAGTGTCATCCCGGCATTCAGCAAAAGAGGCGATATCATTGTTGCGGACAAGGCTGTGAACTATCCGGTGCGCAAAGGCATCCAAATCTCGAGAAGTACAGTCTACTGGTACGAGCACAACGATATGGAGGACCTCGAGCGCGTGCTGCAAAAAGTAGTCAAGGCAGGTCAGGGTAAGCCATTAACGAGACGGTTCATTGTGACGGAAGGGCTATTTGAGAATGTTGGAGACATGGTGGACCTGCCCAAGATCATCGAGATGAAGTTCAAGTACAAGTTCCGAATCATCCTGGACGAGACTTGGTCATACGGGATTCTCGGAAGGACCGGAAAGGGCGTGACTGAACATCAAAATGTAGACCCGAACAACGTCGACATGATCATTGGCGGTCTTGCTGGTGCCATGTCTAGTGGCGGAGGTTTCTGTGCAGGCACGGAAGAGGTCGTTGAACATCAGCGTCTGTCTGCTGCAGCCTACACGTTCTCTGCAGCGCTTCCCGCATTTCTTGCCACTACCGCGTCGGAAACAGTCACAATGCTGCAAGAAGAGCCCGGAATCATTCAGAATCTCCGCGAGAACATCAAGGCAATGCGAGCACAATTGGATCCGAGAAGCGACTGGGTGCAGTGCACCAGCGCGCCCGAGAATCCGATCATGCTTCTTACGCTGAAGGACCAGCACGTTCAAGACAGGGGATTCACGAGAGCAGAGCAGGAAGCCGTGCTGCAAGACTGCGTAGACGAAGTGAGGACTTCCATCTCTTTTCATACATTCACATCACTTACATTCATCACAGGCCCTCAACAACGGCGTCCTCATCACCCGCCTCAAGTCCATGCCTCAAGCGCTTGGCGTGGCACCGAAAGACCTTGAAAAGGAATGGCAGGCCAGACCCGCTATCAAGGTTTGCGTCACCACGGGATTGACGAAGAAAGAGACTGAGAAGGCTGGCATTATCATTAGACATGCGATCACTTCAGTAATGAAGAGTAGGAAGTGGACCAGATAGCAGCATCGAATCATGGGAACGGCGTTTGACTGAAAGGGAGCATTGACAGTACGGTTGAGGCCGGAAGCATGTATAGCGATCATAAGAGATGTAATTTGAAGGATGCTTTTCAATGAGTCTGCATTCGCTCTTAAAGGTACGTGTTAATGCTTGATGGTCAGGAATTGAAAGGGAAGACTCATGTGTGTTCAAGGCTGGCATCGTGAAAGCTCAGGCCTCCGGGACGTGCCTTCCGCATGTGCCTGCCAAGAGCTCGAGACTCAAAAGTCAATCTTGACTGGTAGACTTCACTTCCCATCTGACACAACCTCGAACTTGAACACTGCAGCTTTGGCTGGGAGCGCCGACACAAATAACCACACCGAACGTGACAGACCACGATATCATCAAAGGAGTAAATTGCGATCCAAAAGGTACGTGTAATCTATGTCGGCGCTGCAGGATTGTTGGCTAACCCAGGTCCAGTCGCACTCCAAATCTAACATGGAGGTTGACATAACCATGCCCGCTGGCAAACTCGACGCTCTCCCAATGGCGATGACCACTGATCAATCCACTTCCGCGCAATCAACATCATCAAAAGACCTCGGCGCGAATGATGGCAGTACGGTATTTGATGATCAGATGCTGAAGCGAGCATCGTTCATGGGCATCCCACCGGAATTGAGGCTGCGCATCTACGATTTCTTGCTCGATGGCAGCAGGATCACGGACATGCCGGCGACCAACGGCAGTAGACATTGTTGCAGAACCATCAACTATTTCAGGCCTCGGTCAGATGATCTCAGGTGCACATGCGCAAAGACTGTGTTCCCTCAGATTCTGGCAGTAAGCAAGACGGTCTTTGCGGAGGCCGCGCCATTGCTCTATGCAACCACAGAGCTGCGCATAGCTTTGCCGAAGTGTTTCGAACCATACAACGTCGATGAAAGACTGAACAAACTTTCAGTCGGAGCAAAAGCGAGCATCACCAGTGCTGTTCTTCCGACATCTCTTGGCGATCTCGATATCGTCCTTTACAGGAACGACCGACCGTCAAACAGCATGGCTAGGCTGTGGACCAAATTGGCTGCCGAGTTTCCTCGCCTGAGCGACGTTCGCTTGCAAATCACATTCAACATCGGCGCCATGTACAGCCTAGATTTTGTTGAGTGGCAACAGCTCAATGGTGTCCTCAACCTTCCAGGCATCAAGTCTCTTGACGTGGAGATATTGCGCTGCACGGGCGACTATTTTCCAGGTGCATTGCCAGAGACGTTTGCCGCAGGTCTTGATGCGTCTCTGAGAGCTGAGATTAGCCGTTTGGGCAAATCTATCCAACTCCTCAGCTTTGGCAAGGTAGAGGACAAGATCACACCTCGCGAGTTCCTGGAAAGAGACAAGGAGTACTAGGTCTTCGCGTGTTGAAGCACCCTTTGCGAGAGCTGTGGCACAGCCTTCACCTGGTGCAGGCGTCCATCGACACCTTGCCTAAAGCGACCCGACGTCTCGATGGCACCCAATCCCCAGATTCAGAACCCATCGGCGCACGTAACCTAAACGGCAGCAGATGCTCGATAGCACCCTTTTCGAGAGCTGTGGCACAGCCTTCACCTAGTGCAGGCTTACATCGACACCTTGCCTAAAGCGACCCGTCGTCTTGCACGTCTCGATGGCACCCTTTGCGAGAGCTATGACACAGCCTTCACCTAGTACAGGCACAGCCTTCACCTGATGCAGGCTTACATCGACACCTTACCTAAAGCGACCCGACGTCTCGCACGTCTCGATGCCAACCAAAGCCTTCCCGTATAGGCTATAGATCGTGCATGCGGTCCGACATAAGGACGTAGTTGAAGTGCTCTATCACCGCGAGCTAGAGGGTATGAGCTGTGCTAGACAAACTCAATGGAATGCAAAACTAGGATTGCGGTCTACTTCTGAGTTCTCATACAAATTCTGTCGGCGCGTATGATACAGCGTGTGAACGCATCGGAGGGCTATGTCCTTTACGCTTAACAGTCAAGAAAGCCCCGGAAGAGGAACAGCGTGCCGTAGGCAGTCTGAGCAACACCTGAGACTAACAATCAAGCCGAGATTTTAACTGACCCAAGCCCCTACTAGCCAGAGAATTGATAGCCTTCCGATGTGTTCACACGCTGTACTTATGCAAAACGGATCTAACCAACCAGAGCACTTAGATCTTATACAGCAGTTCGTCGGACTTAAGCCAGGAGGCGGTTAAGGGGAAGAAGTAAACAAACCCCCACGCCGCCCGATTTAGACAAATGCCTGTTAGCTATAGCCATTGCCCCGACTCTCCTCGCCGTCTGTCTTCCTACATCGACTTCACTTCTCCAGCCGCGCTCCTCCTCCGATGAACATCTGATCATCGACGCTGATCCAAGTAGCAGACTGAGCCGGAAATAATTCCCAAACGCATTCGCATTGCTCAGACATTCGTTTTGCCTTTATTCTACCGCAAGCCAGCTGAGCCTCATCTTTAGCTCATAGAAGTCTAAGGACTTACTAGGTTTCTCGGGTTACGTGAGAATGCTAAGTAAAGTAGAGCCTTAGCACCTACCCATATATTTTACTAGGTAGAATGCTCCTCTTATACTTCTATAGACCTTAAATCGAATCCTTATACCGCTAGAAGATAATAGTAATATAGCTACCGCCTAAGCTAGTAGGTATAATTATTTTTTATAGCGTAAGTTACCTCTTAAAGTAGTATTTCGAGATACTACGAGCTAAGCTAACTACCGAAGCGTAGGAGCGTACGAGTCGATCGAGGAAGCTAGTCGATAAGGAGTTACCGGCGTATAAGGATGCTATCGATAGACGCGAGTCGCCGCCGAAGAAGGGCGCGAAGGCCGCGAAGGGCGCGAAGGCCGCGAAGGGCGCGAAGAAGAAGACCGCGGCGGAGGCGCTTCGAGAATTAATAAGCGCGAAGGCTTTCGATGCTAATACTTACCGGCGCTTTACGTAGTAGTAGAAGGAAAATAAGGACGCGTCGACGGCTATAGAAGATATTAATGTAGGTAGATAAGTTAATAAAGGAGAGTTAACGCGAATTAGTAAGGCTTTACCTAGAAAGTACCTAATAGTAGCGCTACGGTAACGTAAGATTAATAGTATTTAGATAGATTAGGACGATATAGATAGATAGATCTTTTATTTGCCTATTTTAGTGCCTATCGGCCTATATAGGTCTAACGCTATGTGTTCTATAAAAAGGAAACTAGGCTCGCTAGTAAAAACCTCTCCTCCTTACCTTCGTTATATCTTTCCTTCCCTTATCCTTCGGTTTAACTTCCTCTAGAGTATACTAGTATTATAGCGTTTACCCTCTAACTACCTTACCTACTACCCTAATACTCCCTCTACTTTACTCCCCTCCTTCTCCTCCCCCCTTCTCTCTATCTATTCCTCTATCTCCTAGGCTAGTACGTATTATTCGAGGTATCCCTCTTTAATAATCTATTTCGTAATTCTTCTTATATCTTCTTTATTTATAATAATTTTATCGTATTCTCTCTCTTTTATCTAGTATCTCTACTCGCTCCTCCCTTTCCTCTATCGTTTATATACTAGTAGTATATACTTAGGGTTTTAAGACGGGTAGCTATATAGGTAAGCTTTACTTTCTATTCCTAGGACTCTTCTCTAATATAGGTAGGCTCTAAGACCGATATACTCGGAGCGTAGTTATATCGCTATACTTACTTCCGCCCTCTTTAGGTCTTTATAGATCCGGTTATTATTACTCCTAAAGGTCGTTAACGCTTTTAGTATCC
>LFZN01000269.1:0-40757 GCA_001578235.1 Pseudocercospora eumusae | reverse complement strand
GTATTAAGTTAGGTACTACTTCTTAATTCCGGCGGTAGGTTATAGATATAATAGATCTTTATCGGGCCTTAAGCGGTATATATCCTTATCGTAGTCGAGTCCCCGTCCTCTTAGTCTATAGGTTCCTAAGAATCTACGGAGATCTCTTTACTAACGTAGATATAGGTTCTTAGCGTTCCCTTCTTATATATAATTATATAGTATCTTAGGTCCTTTACCGTTATAGGTTTTAAGGAGTATAGGTTTAACTATAGTTCCTAGATCGCTATAATATAGTAGTATTTCGGTTAGAGGGCTTAGAGGAAGCTTCTCTATACTTTATCTTTACTCTTATTAACGTTATACTATATAATCGTTAACATCGTCGTATTATTTATTAGGATTAATCTATCTAGTCCTATTAGTTTTCCCCTTAACTAAGGATCTCCTCTTAGGAGGTATCCTTATTTATTTAGGGTACTATTTAATTAAGTTTCCTTTAGTTAGGGTCTCTCTCTACTTAGTCGATATGTCTTAGTCTTCCTATCTATAGGTAATTCCTTACGGTAGGGGGGGTAGTCTCCTCCTCCCTCTACCTCTTATTCGGGATGTATGTTCTTTATCGGTTTAGTTCTTCCTATTCGGGGGTATAGTACCTCTACGGCGAGGTCGTCCTAGCCTCCCTCGCTCTCTCTTAGGCTCTAATTCTTACTAGGCATTCCTTAGCCTAAGATGGGTACTTTCTTCCGTAGTTTATATACCTCGCGTTTTCTTTCGGTTCCTTACATTCCTTTACCTAGTGTCCTTATGCGCAGTAGGCAACAGTTATTAGATTCTTATGTATCTAAGCAGGTGCGACGTGCCCCATTGTCTACTAGGCCCTACCTTAGTTTTTAGCCTTATTTTATGCCCTTTAGCCTTATACCCTTTAGCCTTTTACCTCCGGCTTCCGCTAATTAAGGTGAACTACGCCTCTCTTAGCCTAAGTAACTCGTTATTTACTCCTTAAGTATATACTACTAGCCTACTATCCTAATACGAATAGCTCTATCTCTCTATGTACCGATACGCGCATCCGTTCTCTCGAGCTACGTAGTAGTCTCTCCGGCCGGGGTTTAATCCCGCCTACTCTTAGGTACACCGAGGGTTAGTTACCTATTAAAGGGATAAGGTCCTCGGAGCCGGTAGTAGCTACTACGTACTACGCCCTACGGTTACCTTTCGGCTTCCGTTTCGCGTTGCCTATAAAGGTCTCCCTACGATAGGCCGACCGTATCTTATAGAGGTAAGCCTATAGGCTCTACGCCGGGTAGTCTACGACCTATCCCTCTACTAACTAAATCTATGTCTACTTCGCCCGCGAGCTAGCCTATGTTTCTCCTACGTATACCTAGTATACGGCTAGCCTATATATACTACTATATCCCCTCTACGAGTCGCTATAACATCTCTTTCTTCGATAGACTATAACCCCTCCCCTTCCTTATCCGTATTCTTTTCTTTTAAAGTTTAAGGTATATATGTAAAGGAGGCCTTAATAGTTTCGTCGAAAGAGGGCTTAATAACGTCTTCGAGGGTTACGGCGTAGCGGGCGTATTAATAGGTTCTATACCTATAATATATAGTAAGCCTTAATAAGTTCTCTCGAGTTCCGCTTCTATTTTCCCTCGACGCGTCTTTCTCGCTAATCTAACGCGTTCTAAAGAGCTTTTTAGATCTAGAGGTGCCCTATCGCGTCCCTAGGGCTTCTATATCCCTATAGCGAGTAGAGCGCTATAGTTTAGGCCCTACTCGCGATAGTAGAGTAGGAACGCGTTAGGTAGTTTTCGTATCTTAGTATCCTCTATGTCCTTCCTATATAAGAAGATCTCTAACCTAACGAAGGTAGTAGGTCGTAGAGCGTTAAGTAGGCGGTACGTCGCGCTCCTATCCCTAGCTCGCTACGGTCGTACGCCTATCGGCGCCGCCTCTTCTTATAGCCTCTATACTTAGCCGCATCGTCGTAACGATGCGTTTCTACCTGCGGCGACGTGGACGCGTATAGTAGGTCTTCGTAGGCAGAAGGATATATTAGTTGCTATAGATATTAGGTAGAGTAATTAGTCCTATTACGTCTAGGTGTATTTCATTAAGTACATAGTTAGGGACCTTTCTCGGCTTCCTCGACATAATCCTTTCGGATCTTACAAGCCTGTAGGCTTTATAGTAACCAAGCTAATTAGTATTAAGATGCTCTAGGCCGTAGTAGTCTAGGCTTACCTTCGTTACATTTAAGATACTACTACTAATATGACCGAGTCTTTAGTAAATTCTATTAGTATTAGCCTTTAGTTTACTAACTATAGGTACTATTAGTATGTTACATTTAATAGTCTTCTTTCTACCTACTTTAGTAGGGGTTAGCGGAATAATTAATACATTCTTTAAAATAGGAACCTTACTTCTAATTCTTATTTCACTAATAACCTTTCTATCTAAATTTCTAATAGTCTTACTTAGTCTATAGAAGTAATGCCTAAGTTCCTTATAAACATTATCTACGCATATTAGATTAATGTCTAAGCTAGGTAAGTAGAGAGTATTTTTATAGAGTATGTCTATCTTCTTTCCCTTATACTCTAGCCGAATTAGAACGTCTCTAGTTAGTATTAGCTTCTATAAGCCAACTACTTAGGAGAATTTTACTAGCTCTAGGAGCCGCCTAAGATTCCTAAACTAGGACTTATTATTAAACATTATAAATAATGTGCCTATATCCTAAAGAAGCATCTTCTTAATTAATAGGGTTTTAGTTAAGGCTACAATGCTTATAGCACTTTTCTATAGAGTTATAACCTCTATCTAAAAGCTAGCTATAAAAGTAGTACTTAAGTAGAATCTACTTTCCTAACTATTAGAGTTACTATTATTATTACTAGTATTAGACTTAGTAGTAGTAGTAGTAGCCTTTTTCTTTAGCTTCTTATCCTTCTTAGACTTCTTATCCTTCTTAGATTTCTTACTATCCTACTTATCTTTACCCTTATCCCTATCCTTCTTCCTATTAGGATGCTACTTCTAATATTAAGCATTAGTATACTTCGAGTTCTTATAGATCTAATACTTTTCATTATTATTAAGTATCTTATAATTAGCTAGAGCAGCTAATAATCTACCTTAATTTAGTATAGTTATCTTCGTTAGTAGCTTCTCTTTTCTAAGAGATGTAATTATATCCTATAGGGTTTAGCTAGCTTTCTTAGGTTTATTATTATGCTTCTAGCTTCTAAGCTATTTATGCCCTTAAAGGCTATTTATAAATAGTATTCTAATTAGTAGATTAGGGATCTTAATATCGTCTATAAAAGCTAATGTCTAATTATAGAATTGTTCTATAGCCGTCTTATACTTTATATGCTAGGCTTAGAAGTCTTCGTAGTACTTTAGGATACTTTCTATAGTTTAATACTAAAGCTTAATTAAACTAATACTCTTTAGAGTATTATAGATGTCTATAGTAATAATTAGCTTATAAGTAGTAGTAATTGCCTAATAGTATTTATAGGCTATTTTCTCGGTATCTCTAAAGTTAGGTCTTAGTTTATCGGATATTATTAATACTAGAATGCCTTTTACCTTATAATCCCTAGTTATAAACCTCTTTAAGGTAACCTTATAGGTAGCTTTTACATCCTTATCCTATAAGCTTACATCTTTTAGCTTAACCTCTTTATTACACTACTTTAGTTTATAGAAGACATATCTAAGGACATCTTCTTTAATAAGTTCTCCTTCGAGGACTATTCTCTATATATAAAAGTTAGTACCTTTCCTAAGGATTTTATTTTCCTTATAGGATTTCTCCTTAGTAGCTATCTTAGTTATAAGCTTATTCTTCTATTAAGCTCTCTACTTATACTCGTTTAGGTAACTACTACTATAGGGTAGACTAATCCCTAGTTGTTAACTCTAGTAGTTCTACTTAATCTATAGCTTAGCGTATTATAGACCTAAACTTAGTTAGTAATAATAATCGATTAATCTATAACTAGATAGGACGAGCTTTAGAGCGCCGGGCTTATAACTTATTATAAACGAACTATATAGAAAGAATAGACATTAATTTCTTATCTATTAAATTATATATAGAAAAGAATAGAAGAAAGGAGGAATCTCCTAGCAATTTTATTAAGTATAACTCCCTTACCTCTTAGCATTCCTTAACCTTAATCTTAATTATGCTTTGTCTTATCTTATCTTAGACTATGTCTTACTTTGTCTCACCTCGTCTCAGACTATGCTTTGACCTTGGCAGGTGGTAGGCCGAGTAATTCACAACATACCGGTCTTTGCTTTTGCTCGTGAGTCCCTGGTCCTTGACGTTCACTCGCGAACGTACATGTAACCGCTCGCTCCAATTTTTGCAACCACATACAGCCTACGGCAAACCAACCAGTAAACTCCTCAGCTTAGGGAAATTCGGAGATCCCAAGCCCGAAACAGGATCCCAGCCCTTGGCAGCCTGAAAACCAGCAGTCCTACAGCCAGGATTGCTTCCTTCAGTAATCTGTCCCCAAGTCAGCATCAAGCCCAAACTCAAGAATCTCAGTAAACCATCACTCACATCATTGAAAACTTCGGGATGCTGATATATTATCTGATTGAGGAACCCAATCGGTCGCTTTCCACACAACAACCTCTCATCATTGATCCTGCTAATGATAGCGGCGAAAAGTGGTGCGGCAGCACTCGTACCACCACTTACCACGACCTTCCCTTTATCCACCATCGTGATGTTTGCGCCGAGGAATGCCACGTCAGGGTAAGCTCTACCTGAAACGTTGAATGTGCCGGGAGGATAGTGCGGATCGTGGTCTGCTAGGTATTGAGATACGGCTTGGGCTTGGAAGAATGGTCGGCCATGGATATTGCTGAAACCTCCTCCCGACCAGAAGTTATGGGGTTTGTCGTAGATGGGGACTTCTTTCTGCTGGCCGGAATCTGTGAAGTTTACTTGTGTGGCGCCTACGGTTGTCACGTAAGGACATGAGCCGGGGAAGAGTGGTTTGAAGGCTGTCGCGGAGTTATTCAGGGGATTGACAGCGCAGCCGAAATTTCCGGACACGCCTCGATCGCCAGCCGCGACTACGACTGTGACGCCTCGGAGGGCTAGTTTCATCCATTCGTGGCATTGTCGCTCTAGATAATGTCTTGGTACCTCGGTCTCGTCCTTTGCGAAGGAAATGGAGACTACGTTCGTGACATTATACGTTCCGCACATGGCTGGGCCTTGGAAGCCTTGGAAGGCTGGATACCGTGGATCGTTCTCCTTATCATCTCCTCCATCGTAAGTGCAGTACGAGCCATCGACAGCGTCTAGAAAGTCGTTGCCCATACCGCCGGCGCTGGCGTACGGCATTTGAAAGACTGTGATATTCTGTGGGTACGCGATAGGATATGCCATCTGCAGATCAAGAGACTCTTCGCCGTCGATGTACTCCGAGACATTGAGACCGCCATTGACATTGTTGATCTTCGGATGTGTACCTTTTGGGATGAATTGAGCATAGCCAGCGAAGAATTGGTCAAGATCTGATTGGTTGTAGATATCTTGCAGGCCGAACATTCCAAGTGAGTTGTTAGGTGCTGCGTTGTGGGTGAGCGGGATATCGTACAGTTCTGGGTTTGTGGTCAACTTATGGCCGTGCAAGAATTTCTACAGATACGTACGACGGATGCATGAAGGCGTCCAACTCTCACTGCAGTTCTTCAGCGAAGTTGGAACAGCCATGGTGTAAGGAGGTGCGGTCGCAGGTGATGCTCTTCGCTCAAGCCATGTCGACCGTTTATCGCTTTTGATGAATTCAACATGGTCGCGCAGTAAATGCGGCACTTCATAGTCGATGACCTGAGTAGTCTCGCCTGTTAGCACCAATCCGAGCTGCTCGGACAGTGCATTGCCAAAGGTATGAAACTGCAGGAGAGCTCGATCTTTATGGAGCTGAAGCTCGGAAAGAGGGATGCCAGAGTGCCGCAGCCAGTCGATGACATGCTGCCGAGCCTGGTCACTTGGGGTGAATATGTTCTCCTGTGATGGAGTTAGAGTCTGCGACCGGATGTTCCACGAGGACCTGTACGTACAATAGCAGAAGCGTCCAAGTACTGCCCGAACATGGGCGATGCGGGGTCCGAGATCTGTGCCAGGAGTGCTTCAGCATCCTGAAGCCCAGGCTGTCGAAAAGCTATTGTGGTTTTGACGCTTTGCCTTTTCTCATAAACATCGTTCTTCTTCGGCTGAGAGAAGGCTGTGGGCGAAGCCTGCGTTGAGCCGCAGATGAAACCCAGAAAGCCCAGGAGCCATAACGACTGCATTGTTGGTGTATGAGACTGAGCGAACGATTTGTGAGATGTTTCGCGATTGAGAAGACATTAGGCTCATATGTTTTACATTGAAAAGCGCGAAAATAGAATACGAAGCACCAGCACTAGTCGATAGACTATGTATTCGTATCTCGGTCTTGGCAGGGCTTGATGCGACGACGACACGGGTTCGGCACTAGTGGCGACCGTGACCCGATGAAAGACAAGGCCCTTTACAACGCGAGCACATCAGCACCCGTGCAATCCTCCGGGAGCCACTGAAGGTCGTGCGAGAGTGCGCTGAGGACATTGACATTCTCGCCGACCTGCCAATTCACTCCCCGACAAGACTGTCGATGGTTGCGTATCCGATCCACCAAATCACCCATAGTGATGCCGGCCTCATTTTCGACCCAGAAGTGGCCGAAAAAGTTGGTTGCATGAAGCCAACGTGTTCTTACAAGTTCTCCTCGTCGAAGACAAGAGCAGTAAACACTGCAGAAAGAGCGAGCAGGTTGTACGAGAAGGGCAGTTCTCCAATTGCCTCCTGATATTGCTTCCAGATCATTTGTATCCAGCGTACAATACTCTGGAGTAAGCTCCATGCCCATGTTGTCCTTCCTCCTCGTTCGGACGTTGCGAAAGAAGGGTTTCAGCAGTGGGTTCATGACGAAGACCGGCTTCTCATTCCTCTTGAAACTTGGGTGGATCCATGTACCGACATTTGGGAATATTTCAGGTACGAGCTTTGCAGCCGTGCTTTCCAGCGGACCTATTGCCCTCATAATAGTGATCCTTGCAGTTTCGTCTCCGGAGTGGTATCGCGCCACACTGCCATCTAAAGGTGCAAGGAACAGCGCTCTTTGTATGTTGATTGATCCTTCGACAGTATCCCGCCACGACTTGTTGACTCGTTTTATCCGGATGATCCTGCGAAGTGGAAGGAAGAGCAGAATCATCTCCAGAAGTTCCGCACATTGCAGTGCAGCAGTGCAGGCCCTGGCTTCCGTGAACTGCGCTTTGCAAGACAGCGGCCCCAGATCCTCCGTTTGCGTGTCTCTGTCGCAAGTTGGGTTCTGGCTGCTCTCCTGAGGCCTCGACAGTAATGGCGAGTGAGTATCATCGGGGCCGAGAGCGGCCACCAACGAGGTTTGGTCGACACTAAGATCCGGCTCAGTCACAGCCATTCACGAATATGTCGACGTCGATTTGGCGCGACCCTCCTTTGAATAGACCGATGGCAGGACTCAAGAGGATCAATCCTTATAAATCTGTCTAGCCAATTTCGGAAGACCTGAGAATTATGCTTACCAGCTTCGAGCTTTGCTTTAAAGCCAGTGGGCTTTCAAGCTGTTCGCTTACTTTTAACCCTGAGCCTTCCAATATTCGCCTTCTCTTTTAAAGGCACTCGCCACGACCTTGAATGTCTGTACACGCCATGCTCGTGAGCTTCGCACAATCGACCTCCAAAGCAGAACAGATTTCCGCATCGACACGTAGGAGGCGGCGCAAACTCTTTCACAGGATTAGGCTCTCTGTCCATGAAATTGGGATGCAGTTCCGAATTGGACATCTTGGTAGTGCCGCGTTGCATCTTCGTCTCCCGATCGATGAACTGGTGATGAAGCCGCGAATTCGACATTTTGGCCAGACTGCACACGCGTGTGTCTTATACATATGTGCATCCGTCACATGCTCGATCCATATCCACTCCTCCATCCAGTCAGCTGCAGTTGTAGATGTCTGACATGTGAAGTCTTATAGGCAGGGTAGCGTGACGGATGTTCCTAGAGATGCCGGTAAGCGCTCGGCTGGAGAAGTCTGGTGACACACCTCATCTTCAGAAGCTCAGCAAATCACTTGCTCCATCAACCAAATCCTGCGAACTCCAGCGTTTGCCGACCCAAGGTATTGCATGTGTGATGTCTCGCAGGATGCACGTCGGTCTTTGCGGCTGAAGTTAGAGTCCAAGTCATGCCAGCAAGCCGGATGGCTGAGAGGTCATTAACTGTGCTTCATTATGCCGTGAAGTGCGCCACACTTCCTATGATTGCGCCATGCATCATATGTACAGATAGAGTCGAGTCTCCTTTGACTGAGCAGGAAAGATGCCGTGCCTCTCATCGCCCGCGAATATGCAAATCGAAACTCCAGACTCCACGCTCTTTACAAACAGTTATCCACAAGCAATGCACCACATCTTGTAATGCACCTTTATCTCCCTCTATCTCGACATTCTTACTTCTTCTGCTTCGCGAGTTCTTCTCTTACAACACCGCCGCTGGCCCGCCACCAGACATCACCGCCCCAACGAAGCATTCTCTCGCAGGCAGCTGTAGGTCCGTCGATTGCCGGTCGTACGTCTAGATAGAACACTGGTTCGCCCGTTGGCTCTGGTGGGCCACTGCAGTGAATTAGATCCCATTCAACGTACATTTTTCGCCTCATGCAAACTCACCTGTAGTAATCAATCACATACCGCCTCTCCTGCTTCTGTCCATTCAGTCCACTCCTCTCTACATACCAGTCGTGTCGATCAAAAGGTGGGTTGTCGGGAAATTGACTTGGATATAACCAGGCCATAAAGCTCAGCATCTTGGCCTTTGGCGTCATTTCGTCCGGCCTTCCTTCGAATCTCAAAAGCTTCGGCTCCGGGGCCTCCTCTCCGTTGCGCCGCCGTAGTTCATCTCGCAGCGCCATCTGGGGATAGTTCTCTTCTCCTCTAGCACAGTACTCCCAGCCCTTGACCAATCCCTGATTGAAGCGATGCTCCCAGGCTCGGATCTCCTCCCATGCGCCCTCATTCAAAAAGTTGTGTACGGCAACCATACTCTCTACGTGCTCGGCAGGCGTATCTGTGTAGCCTTTCCGCAGCATGGCATTGTACATCTGCTGTGGAGAAGGATATTCCCAATTGCCCTGCCCGTCACCACGCGGTATAGTCGAGGCTTCTCTCTCGAGCGGGAGGTTAATTTTCTGCTCGCCATGCTCTCGCTTGTTGGCCAGCTCCGGCATGTAGTTCAGTGGATTAAGTTTAGATATGTATGAGGGCGTGTCTTTCGGTTGTGCTGGTGTGGCTGGAGCATTATCGTGCTTGATCGGACATGCGCTGGGTCGATTGCTTGTCGCTGGCGGAGGCGTGGGAGTCTTGGAAGGCATTTTATTGTGCATAGGACATGAAGGCGGTGGTTGCGCATCAGATCGCGAAGGCAGAGCATGAGGGGCTTGCGGTGCTGCTGGCGTCGTGTCTGCCCAAAACCAGCCCATCTTTACTATGATACTATAGATGAAGTGTGTGGTGCAGGAAGTATTGTACAGGGGCGCAAACGGATATGTATATGCGTGTTAGTGAATGGCAAAGAAAATGTAGCCGGCCTTTCGCGATGGAATCGTGACGCTTGGACTCGCCTTCGGTCAGGGTCCATTTCCTCCGACACGTCCCGCCTCGGCCTCGACTCTACATCCTAGACCTTCACCTTTCCACTAGGTTCGATATCGACGATATAGAAATTGTCCCTTCGAGACCGCATCCCATCGCTATCCGATTCATTGTTTCCTGCTTCGAAGCCCTCCAGCTCCTAGTCATGTACAGTATAGACAGGTTTATTACAAGCTGAAAGTTGCTGAGGTAATCTAACTCCCGATCTTCCTGCAATTGAGCAAGTTTTCCCAGGAACAGGTCTAAGGCGAGCACTATGATGGCGCCATGTGTGACTTTGATGGCTGTATATTAGCACGCCGCTCTCCAACTTATTCCTGTCATCTATCGTCATTCGTTTCAATTTCGAAAAGCTCAGCGTATTGGCATTTCCATGTCGATACACTGAGAAGGATCTGAGTTTCATATGGAATGCATAGCTGCTATATTCTCTGCAGAAGCAATCTTATCATGACATCGTAAACTGGGAATCTTTCGCTCTGCTAATCATACAATGTTGGGCCATAATCCGTCGCCTAGGACGACTTTGGGCAGCCAGCGCAGGCACACTTGCCTGCTTCACACGGGCATTTGCCCTCAGCACCAGCACAGTTGCACTTCGTCTTTTCCTGGCCTGCCACGGTGACCTTTTCCATCTGAGCCTCCTCTGGCGTGACCTTAGTCGTGGGTGGGGCATCTGGATTCTTGCCGCAGCTAGAGCAAGCGCATTTGCCCGGAACACAGGAGCACTTGCCGGCATTGGCGGAACAAGCGCATTCGGTGCGGCTCTCGTTGCCTGGAACTGGGTGATTTGGCTCCTTCCCGGCCTTGAGAGCGGCAAGATGCTTAGCCTCGTTGTGGACATCGAGAACCTGCTTCTGGCCCTGCTCGTAGAACGCACGCAACTTCTGTCCGGTTGGTGTGCCGAGCGCCTTCTCGAAATATGAGTTGAGGCCGAGCCAGCCTTGGTTGGCCTTTGCTGAGATGCCGTACTGGGTGTCTGTGGCCTTGGCCTTGTCAGTCACCTTGTACTTGGCGTCGATGTTCGTGAGAGCGGTGGTGAAGCGGGATGAGATGCCGTGCTGCTGGTCGAGAGCGAGGGCACGCTGAATGACCTGATCGCTCAAGTTGTAGCCGTGTGCAAGCATCTCAGCAGCAACACGAGCGCGTGGCTTGTCTTCTTGCTGGATATCCTCGCCCTCTTGGCTGGTACCCTTCTCGCCTGATGCAGCGGACGCCTGGCCAGCAGTGACGTGCACTTGAGCTGGGCCGAGCTGGGTGTTATCAAGCAAGAGAGCGGTCTTAGCTGCGGTCTCTTTCTCGAATGTTACAGTGGCAGACTGGGTGGATGCATCGGCGGCCGACACGGACAGGTCTTGGATCTTGCCGCTGTGAGGAAGGTGTTAGCATGCTGTCAGTAGCAAGGCGTGCTGGGCTGCGAGGAGCACACGCTGCTGGGAGCGATACATACCAAAAGCTGAAGAAGTCTCGCACCTCCTTCTCAGAGGTCTGCGAGCTAATGCCCTTGACGTGGACGGTGTTCGACATGATTGTTCTTCGGTGTGTGGAATTGGGTTGATGGGCTGGAAAGTGTGGGTTGACAGTGGGAAGATGTGTATTGCAAAGAGTTGTGTCTTGACAGGTTTTATGCTTGGAAGCGCTTTTCTGCGATCTGCTGCGTGACTTCTGCGTTGAACCAAGGAAATTGCCCCAAGCTTTCAGCAATCGAAGCGATGACGATGGCGGGGCAGTTGCCATGTGCGAGGGTCGTGCCTGCGCCTGCGCCACATTCTACGCTCTTCGCGAAAACACATGCGACACTACTCCAAAGCGATAACGATGGCCTTCACATGCTCGAGTGGCTTGGCATATCTGACAAGTGGCAAATATGAGATACATTGTCGTGGAATGCGGTCACCAAGAACTAAGGGCAGATGCGAAGTTCATCTCCACCTCGTGTGCTTCAGAAACGAATGCAAAGCTATCTCTTGACGTAACCTGGATCTACCCAAATTTGCATTTCGACAACAGTCCAAAAGACAGCCTCAATAAGCTGCTTTCTTGACCATGACTTGGCATCATCGCTCCTCTTTGATAAATCCTCAAACTCTCCGCTCAGCTTCCGATTGGCTTCACCCTCATCAATGATTCTGTACTTCGGTGCCCCTCCGCTCCACTCTGCTTCTTCGAACTTTTTCTTCGTCAGTCTTAAATGAAAGTCGTTGACCTTGCCCTCATCATTGATGCCGACTTTGAGGACTAGTGCCGGCATGTAGAAGACAATTCTTCGTAACCACAACGCCTCATCTTCCTTCATATTTCCGAACCATCTCACCCAGGAGCTGCCTCCATTGTGATTCGTCAAGACTGTGTGTGGTCCGGCGCCTCGAAAGATTCCAGCGGAGCCGTGATGTACAAGGAAGATGGCGGATTGGATTGAGAGTCGCTTCCACTCTAGAGAGACCTGGGGATGGACCTTAGACAAAGCATGTTCATGCAGAGATGCTATCTCAGGGATCGAAGGTATTTTGGCAATGTCGACATAGCCATGCGCGATGGAATGAGAGTAGATCTCGTTGCGTAGCTCGCCAGGAAGATCGAGAAAGCATGTCGGTCTTCGCGAGGTGACATCAGCATCCGACATAGCTCTCAGCCAGTCAGTAGTCTTCTATGATAACCAAGTGTGATCATTGGGACGAAATCCACTGTTCGAGGAGAAATACTGCTCTTGTACAAATGCAGCCGCGATTCGGCCTGAGATGAGGAGTAGAGCCAAAGGCCTTATGCCGTGGTGAAGTGCGTGCCGCAAGTCGTGATCTGAATGAATTGACTGCTCATGAGCTCAGCAAGCACCTGTCGGTCGGAGAACGTGTGGTCAATAACAGTTGCAAGAAGTCTTTGTTGTCAGGAAGGCTCGGAGATCGCTCAGGTCTTGGACCTTTTGAGTTTGGGCTAGCGGCAAGCTCGGATGCACAGCGGCTAAGGCAGGTTTCTTGCCTTACCGAGAATGTCAACATCGTCTACCTACGACTTCTGATCTTATCCTTACGTCTCCACTGCGCATACAGCCCAATCGAAGGCTTGCTACGCCTTGCAAGCCACAGGCTTGACATGACCTCTATCCACGCATATACTGGCGATACAGCTTAAGGACCTCGTTTTGGAAACCCGGACCTTCTTTGCTCGAAATTTCAATCGACATAGTAACACCTTACACCTTTGTTCATCACCAATCCGCACTGAAAGACCCACACCTCCACTTGTGAGCTAGCATCACAGACACAATGGCGCTGCTGGAAAGGGATCAATTCCTCACGGTTCAGAGTACCCATACCGCCTACCAAAACACAAACTCCTGTTTTCATGCAATCACATGCGGAGCTTCAATCGATACTGCTGTCATTCATCTACCCTCCTGTCATCCCATTTCGCGCTATCGTCTACTCCCCTTCATCCCGTCCCAGTCCGAGCCTACGCCTACTCGCCGCAGTACTCGAGCAACCCAGCAGGAATGAAGTCGAAAAGGGACAGCTGATAAGGAGATAGGCTACCATCATCCTCATAGTCCCACCATATTCCCTCGATACCCTGTCGTTCCATCTTCTCGAGTTCCCGATCCGTTTCCTCCTCAGCCTCAGCCTCCGCTTGGACGAACGCCGCGTATTCACTTTCCCCGGCATCGATGAGTCTCTGCTGGCGCATGACCAACCTCTTGGCAGCACAGTTCTCACGTTCCTCTAGGCTTGACAGAGCAACGCAGACAGTTCGCCGGCCACCGCCGCACATCAGGCTTTGATTTAAGCGAGAGGCCATTTCATCCTTGGTTACCGCTTGCACATCGTCGAAGGGATTGTCACCTTTTCGTTCCGTGCGACGGGGAGCGTCCTGTTCCTGTCCTTCGGTTTCATCGTGCACTTCTTGGCAGGTAGCGAATCTGACGGGGTCTCTGGCTTTCTTTTTGTTGCAAGCATCGGACAGTACTTCGGCGTAAGTCCTGGTGCCCTTCAGGTTGCATTCACGCCTTTCCTTTGGAACTCTCGATTCCCTGGCATGCTCCTCCTTTTCGGCTTTACGTGCGTCCTTGTTGCGCGCAATGACCTCTCCTTTAGCTTTATACCGAGCTTCACATCGAGCTTTCGCGTCCCTTTCGGACTGCACGGCCTTCAGCGCTTCTGCCCTCGCGGCTTTGAGTGCTTCTTTGTTGGCGACATTTCGGGCATGAAGCGATTCCCAACTTTCAGGGAGAGCTGCTGGCTCAGACTCAGGGATGCTGTCCTTGCCATGGGTGATTTCCAGAAGGCAGACCTCGTAAGCCGATTGGATCCTCTGAAAAAGTTGCGTGTGCCGCTCTCGAAGGCCCTCGTCTCGTGCTTTGTCTGGATGAAGACGTAGAGCCAGAGATCTGTAAATGTCTCGGAGTTCGGCTTTTGTCACGAAGTAGCTTTGGATGCCAAGGACTTCCCAGGTTGTCTCTGCGTGGTCAATTTGCTCGTATAGAGCGGACATGGTATCGGCCATATCTGCGGCGTCGCTTCTGAGCAGGGAAAATGCTGCTGTTAGTGTGTGGATGAAGAGAACTTGTTGATGTTGGTCCTTTTATCTTGGATGGTATGGAGATCGTTGACTTGATTTCAATTTTAAATTGAAAGCCTGAGAAGTCTTGCGACGAGTAGTCTCTTCGATGCTTGAAGTCAGTGACGTTGGATTTGTTTAGGGTAAAAAGAGAGGGCATGATCTGTAAAATATATACGGCCTTGAGTACCATGATGAGGACATGCCTGAGGACACGCCAGGCGACCACCAATCATCCGCTCGTCAGCAGAAACTCCATGAGACAGCACCTGTCAATTTGTCAGAGCGTCGGTAACCTGCAAATCGTTTATCAGAACTCCATGCGGTTGTCACAGTGGTGGAAGGCGTGCGGCGAGCACAGGATATTCCAATCCCCGCTATTCACTCATATTGAACGCCTCTCTCCTTCCGTGCAGCATTCGGGTCTGCATTGGAGAGCATGCACATTATACTTGCTCTTAACAAGCTTCTCGATCAGTCCTGTCAGACATACTCGTTCTCGCCGTGTTCGTATAAGCAATAAGCGACCGGGCATGGGTTGAGAGCTTCGTTCATCGCGTGAACCACAGTATTAGATTAGAGTGATGATGAGGCCCATACCTAGCTCCTTCTCAGGCTGTCGATGTGACTTCCACGATCAAGCATCTCTTTGTTCTCGATCTAGGTTAGCGTCCGAAGAAGTCTGACGCAAGGAACAGTGAGTAGGGGTGCGTGTTGTGCCTGCCTCTGCTGCTTGCGTTTAACTAGGTGTTGTAAACGAACTACATAGAAAGAATAGACATTAATTTCTTATCTATTAAATTACATATAGAAAAGAATAGAAGAAAGGAGGAATCTCCTAGCAATTTTATTAAGTGTAACTCCCTTACCTCTTAGCATTCCTTAACCTTAATCTTAATTATGCTTTATCTTATCTTATCTTAGACTATGTCTTACTTTGTCTTACCTCGTCTTAGACTATACTTTAACCTTAGTAGGTAGTAGGCCGAGTAATTTATAATACTCCCCTTTAGTCGGTTAGTTACTAGTTATTCTTAGCTTTTCCTTTACTTATTTAGCTTTATATACGTTATATATATTTACTAAAGCGTTAGCCGAGGTCGCGAGTTCCTTCTTTTAGTATTAGATAGCGTCTATATTATTCTTTAGATCGGCTATTCCTTTACTCTTAAGGGCTCTTACATCTCTTTTATCTACTTATTTACTATTAGATTAGTTAGGTAGTTCTTATACTTTCCTTTACTACTATAGGTTATTACTTTACTTACTACTTAGCCTACGTACGGATACCTTATATCCCTAACCCTAATATATATAAGTCTTCTAACTCTTAGGGTTAATCCTAACTTTCTTCTTTATATACTAATAACGATAATAGTATTAAGTAACCTTCTTAACATATCTAGGTTTATTCTAAAAGACTTCTTCCTCTTTTATAAGAAACTTTTAAGACTAATACTAAGTAGGCTAATTCTCTTCTTAATCCTTACATTTAACCTTACTAACTTGTCTAAGCTTAGATATACTATATTATAGCTACCGCACATATAACTAATACTTAGCTTTAGGGCGTAGTTAATTATACCTATAATAGTCCTATTAGCTCTAGCATTATTAATCTTACTTAGTACTATTAGATGTTAGAGGCGTAGAATCGCGGTAGAAGAATCGATTAGTCTAGTACTAGTAATAAGCTATTAACCTCCTAGATAGGTTTCTTCGATAATATAACCTAGTACCCTCTCTAGTTAGTTTAGAATCTAAACTTTAACGGCACCGCCGATATTAACCTTAGAGGCTCTACTAATTATCTTCCTATAATCTTAGCTAAAGTAAGTAATAATCTTACTACGTACTATAATTATCTATACCGCTTCTATAGGGATAATAATACTAGAGTCTTTTACCTCTATAACCGGATTAAACTTTAGAATATAGCTAGGTTCTTCTTCTTTAATAGTACCTATACTAATAATAGTTAGGGTCTTTAGTATAATCGTTGTACCTTAACTAACTATTAGCTAGTTCCTCGTACTATTCGAGATGAATCGGTTAAGTTAACTACTACATTAGGATTAACTATAGCTACATTAGGATTAACTATATCGGGAGCTCCGTAGGTTTATTTTACTCGAGAAGTCCGCGTTAGCAATCTTAGTAGGGGTAGTCGACTTAGATAGCTTATAATTAACTTTAACATTTCTAATACCATTAATAGTTAGGAGATTCGTAAAACGGCTAACTAGGCCGTTCGTAAAGTAGAGGGAGACTTCCTTTAGTTCTTTAACGACGGTCGTTAGTTTAGGGGAAGCCGTTATAGATATCCTTAAGCTTAATTATAGTTAACTATTATTAGAGGTTAGAGATCCTCTAGATAAAACTTCTACTACATGAATTTAGGATTAGACTAGTTACATTAGGGGTAGTCTATAAGAGAGGTTCTATAGTTAGTTCTTTTAGTATTTTAAAATAGAGTCTAGGATAGTTAAGATACTTAGGCTAAAAAGTTCTTAATTTAAGTTTAATAAAATGAAAAACGAGTATGTCGAGTTTACCTTCTAGTTCTAGTTTCTAGAATAAATGAAATTTCTTAAACGAGTAGCTTAGAGAATCCTACTTTAGAGGATAGCATTATTTAATCTTAGCTTTATTAAGTAGTTAGTAAGTTAATAATAAGTATTAATATACTTAACTCTAATATTGCCTTTATTAAACTACTCTCTATAGTAGTAGTTTCTTAGGTTAGTATGCCTACTCCTCCCTAAGTTAGTATGGTTTTTAATTAGGTAGATTACTAACTAGTTATTAACATTAATTATTATATATTTTATTAAGAGACTAGTAAATTTCTCGATTTCCTCTAAGAGATTCCTAAGCTACTTAAGCTCCCTTACTACTTTATTAAGAGCTATATACTTAGCTTCGGTACTTAACTAAGTAACCTCTTTCTAAAGTTGTAATCTCTAAATAACTAGTACTCTAGACATAAGTACTAAGAAACCTAAAATAGATCTAGCTATACCTAGGTTAGCCGTAAAGTCTACATTAGAGTAGATCTTTATATAGGTATTAAGATTAATCTCTAATTCTAACCGGGCGGTGTTCTTCTTAAAGGCTAGGCATTTATTAGGTATTCTAGTAATATACTTCTAAATATGCTTAGCCGTATTAACATGTTTAGGACTAGGGTTTAAAAGGAACTTAGTAAGGTAGTTTATAGACATAGCGATATTAGGCCTCGTTTAATTTAAAAGCTATTAGAGTCCTCTAATAAGTTTATTAAAGAGCTTATAGTCTACTATAGTATATTTACTATTAAATGTACTAAGTAGTTTATTAAGTAGATACTTAACTAACTTATACTTATTAAGCTTATACTTCTTTAGCTTCTTAAGAGTATAATGCCTTTAAGACACCTTTAGAGTAGTTTAATCTTCTCGGATATTAAGACTAAGGAATAGGTTCGTTTTAATAATCTTAATAGTATATTTTACCTTTAGACTATTAATAAGTTTATTAATTTCTCTATTACTCTTCCTAAAGATCTAGAAATTATTAATATAGAGGAGAACTATAATTCCTTTTCCGATAAAGAGATAGTAGTTACTCTTTATAGCCTTAAGACTAAGGCTCCTAAGAGTATCTATAGTATTATAGTACTATAGAGATGCTACTTATTTCATCCCGTAGAGTCCCTTCTTAACTTCAACGTATAGGAACTTCTTAGGATCCTTTCTAATAAGGTATAAGCCCTCTAGGGCTAGTATAAAGTTTAGTTTATTAATCTTAGGTTTAAGAAATATAGTCTAAATATCTACTTAGCATCTTTTTAACCTTAAAGCTACTACTAGTCTAAGGTAGAACCTACTTATTATAGCTCTTAGTATTAGTGCGAAAGTGTACTTATAGTTAATACCCTTTCTCTAGGTAAAGCCTTTTACTATGTATCTAGCCTTATACTTCTTAATTAAACTATTAGCGAGCCTCTTAATCTTCTAGACCTATCTTCCTCGTATTAGTTTCCTCCCTTTCGGGAGTTAATTAGCTCTAATCTAGATAAGGGTTTCTATTTTCTTAAGTACTTTTAACTTATCGATAATAGCTTTCCTCTATAGTTAAGCATCCTTACTATTTAAGGCTTTATTTAAAGTAACTAGCTTACCTTTACTAGGCTTTTTCTTTCTCTTAGGCATTCTCTTTATAGTACTAATTAGGAGTTCTTTCTCTAGGGCTATACTTATTATGCGCGTAGAGAGGCCGTTATATAGAGACCGATAGTTATGTCTTTTAACTCGTCTCCCTCTTAATAAGGTAGTAATAGGTATAGGTTTAGGTTCTAGTACCGGTTTAGGGTCCGGTTTAGGTACATCCGGTTTAGGTGTAGGACCTATAGGAACTAGGCTAAGCTCTATTATCACATTCTTCGACCTAATAGGTAGTAGAGAGTAGCCTCTTTTCCTCTTACTAGTTATTCCTTCTAGTTTAAAGGGTAGCATTAGTATGTCCTACTACTCCTCTTTAACCGCTTTAGTTACCTAGGTTAGCTTATTTCTAGGCTACTTATTTATATTTTAAGATAGTTTAGTAACTGTCTACTCCCCTTAAGTACGTTGGGAGTCTTCCTCTTATAGACTTTATAATAGAGTAAGCTACTAGCTAGGCTACTCTTACTCCCCTTAAGGCTAATAGGGGCTATCCGTGTTTTAATCCTCTTATATTAGAGGCTATTATAGTACTAAGCTTATTATTAGAATTCCTAATAGCCCTACTATCTAATCTTTAGTAAATGGTTAAGGGTTGCTCGGGTCCCTAATATTAATTAGCGCATCTAGGATCTCCTCGAAAACTAGTTAGGCAACTCTTTTATAGGGGGTTAAATTTATATAATCCTTCTATAGCTTCTCTATTTCTTTACTATAGGTCTAGTCTTTATAGAATGAGACATGTAGTATAAACCTAACTTTATACTTATATTGCTACGTTCTTAGATCCTATACTAGCCTCTAGAGGAGATAGTTAGTTAATGAATTGTTCTAAAACCTAATACTCTAGAAAATGTATGCCCTTAGTACAGACTTCCTTAACTTAACGAATTAATTAATGTGCTTATAAGCTTTATAACTAAATATCCTAACCTTTAATAAATTAATTTCTAATTTACCCTACTTTATCTATCTCTCTAAGTAGATAAGAGGAATCTACTTCGTCTCTAGGTTAACTAACCGATTTATTAGCTAAATTAAGTAAAGAACCGAGTAGTACTAGAGTGTCTTAGGTATTCCTAAGTTAATTATTATTGTTCTCACTTTAGTTAGGATTACCTTGCTTAAGGATTCTGTAATACTATTCTACTTAGGCGTATATAGTATAGAGAATTTAAATCCTTGTATCTTAGCTACCCTTATTAGCTCTTTATTATCGAATTCTCCTCCTCTATTAGAGAAGAATAGCTTAGGTCTTTTGCTATACTAATTAAACACTAACTGCTTATTTTTTTGCTACTTATTTTTTTTCGGTTATCGTTTATATACTAGTAGTATATACTTAGGGTGATACTAGTAGTAAGGAGGAAAATGGCGACGACGACGGCGACGACGACGAGGCCCCCGGGCGAAGGAAGCGAGTAGAGGGAAACGTGTAAGAGGGCGTAGGAGATAGCGATAGTAGCCGATAGGGAGGTCCTAGAAAGAGCGCTAAAGATAATAATAGTAGAACTCTTAGGAGGGCTAAAAGTACTAAAGAACGATATAAGAATAATAGTTAATAAGGTAGTAGGAACGGCTACGGTAAAGGTATAGAAGGGGGCTCTCCTAGCCCCGAGAACTAACTAAGGCACATAGGCGTAGGTAGCTAGTCTAAAGGAGAAGAAGATAGCTATTAAGGTCTACATTATAGACCCCTAAGAATAAGAGGACCTCGATAAGATAATAGGGAAAGAAATCGTCTAAAAGATAGGGATAAAAGAGATTATAGGGGTAAAGAAAGATAGACGCGGAGTAGTTAAGCTCTATATAGTAGCGGAAGGGGATATAAAGAAGCTAGAAACCTAGAAGGAGTAGATAACGAAGATTAGAAAGACGGCGAAGGTCTCGCGCTAGTAGTTTATAGTTATAGCCTACGGTATAACTAGAATATTTAAAATATAAGATAATATTACTTAGCTTTAGAAGGAAAACTAATATATATGCCTAGGGATCTAAATTACAAAGGTAGTATAGGTTAAAAGAAAGATCGAAGATAAGAAGACGAGGTTATTACTTATCGTATAGGTAGGGAGTATAGAATAGGCTAATATGCTCCTAGAAAGGGGACTCTTCTAGGATTACGAAAGGATAGATACGGAAATCTATATAAATATCTATAGGATCCTATAGTACTATAAGTACTAGTAATACGGATACCTAGTAGTAAGGTACCCGAAGACTTTAAACACGTGCTCCTACTATATATAAGGATACTAGGTAAAGGAGTATACGGAACCGAAAGAAAACGCGAGGTATATAAACTACGGAAGAAAGTACCCCTCTTAGGCTAAAGAATGCCTAGTAAGAATTAGAGCCTAAGAGAGAGCGAGGGAGGCTAGAACGACCTCGCCGTAGAGGTACTATACCCCCGAATAGGAAGAGCTAAACCGATAAAGAACATATAACCCGAATAAGAGATAAAGGGAGGAGGAGACTACCCTCCCTACCGTAAGGAACTACCTATAGATAGGAAGACCGAGATATATCGACTAAGTAGGGAGAGACCCTAACTAAAGGAAACTTAACTAGATAGTACCCTAAATAAATAAGGACACCTCCTAGGAGGAGATCCTTAGTTAAGGGGAAAACTAATAGGACTAGATAGATTAATCCTAATAAATAATACGACGATATTAACGATTATATAGTATAACGTTAATAAGAGTAAAGATAAAGTATAGAGAAGCTTCCTCTAAGCCCTCTAACCGAAATACTACTACGTTATAGCGATCTAGGAACTATAGTTAAACCTATACTCTTTAAAACCTATAACGGTAAAGGACCTAAGATACTATATAATTATATATAAGACGGGAACGCTAAGAACCTACATCTACGTTAGTAAGGAGATCTCTATAGATTCATAGGAACCTATAGACTAAGAGGACGGGGACTCGACTACGATAAGGATATATACCGCTTAAGGCCCGATAAAGATCCATTATATCTATAACCTACCGCCGGAATTAAGAAGTAGCACCTAACTTAATACCCTAGTAAGGATCCTAACTATAATATAGGACGATCGATAGTAGGTAATAGTCGGAGACTTTAACCTCTATTACCTACTCTAGGGATCCGACTTTACACCGGCATACTACTACTTAGCGGGAAGATTAATCGACGTAATAGAAAGGGAAGGAATAGAGATAGTAACCCTAAAGGGACTAACGACGTAGGAAGCGAGATCTAGTAAAAGTATAATCGACCTATACTTCGTAACCTAGGTAATTAGGGAAAGGGTTAGAAAATGTATAGTAAATATAGATATAGAATCCTCGTTAGACTACCTACCGATATAGACGGAGATCGACCTATAGGCTACCTAGGAATAGGAACTCGAAGCGAAACCGAACTAGAAGAGGGCTAACTAGGAAGAGACTAATAGATTACTAGAACCGAGGGCCTAGGAGATAGCGGCGAGAGACCTTAGGAACCGGGACGACATCGAGAGAGTAGTAGAACATCTAATCCGGGCTATATAAGAAGCTATAGAAGTAACGGTACCCTCGAGTAATCTATCTAAGTACTAGTAGCTATACTAGACGGAGGAATATATAGAGAGAGTAAAGGAAGTAAGAAAGGTAAGGAGGAAGTAAACTACTACGTACTCCTAAGAGGACTAGGACGTATACTATAGGGCTACTTAAGAAAAGAAGAAATAGATTAAGAGGGATAAGATATAGGAGTAGAGATCTATAGTAGGGATACTTACGAAAAAGCCCGAAGATATATAGAGGATAGTAAAATAGGCGAGGTAACCGACTTAGGATAGGGACTAACTACCCTAATTCCCCGACATTAAAGATAGGTAAGGAAATACCTATACTACTAACGAGGATAAAGCGGGAGCCCTAGGACGATACTTCTTCGGCGGCTACGTAGAAGCCGACCTAATAGACATTTAAGGGGTAGAAGTAGAACCGCCGATAGATGGGACTAAATAGAAGCTAGAAACGAATACGAAGGAGGTTATAGCGATAATAGCGAAACTTCTAGGTAAGAAAGCCCTAGGCCTAGATAGGGTACATAATGTTATACTTAAAGCCTATAAAAAGACGCTAGCCCCGGCGATAGCTAATATCTTTATAGCCTACATAGAATAAGGATACTACCTAAAACGGTTTAAGGAATCCCTTACTATAGTACTTAGGAAGCCGTAGAAAGAGGACTACTCCTAACTTAAATTATACCGACTAATTATACTCCTAAATATAATAGGTAAGCTCCTAGAAAAAGTAGTAATAAGGAGGCTTATAGAGTTCGCGGAAGAATATAAAGTCCTACCGGAGGAGTAAATAGGGGGGAGAGTAAAGAGATCTACCCTTATAGCGGTCGAACTTATTACGGAGTAGATTAAATATATATAGTACTACGGAAAGAATAAAGTAGCGTTACTCCTCTTACTCGACATCTCGGGAGTATTCGATAACGTCTTATACGAGAGACTAATATATATCCTAAGGTAAAAGAGAATACTAACATAGATAGTCGAATTTACCTAATTATTCCTAAAAGAGAGGACGACCTAACTACTCCTAGGAAGATATAAGTTAGCCTCTATCTAAATAAATACAGGAATACCCTAAGGATTAACCCTCTTACCGATACTCTTAATCTTCCTTATATTCGTCGTAGATCTCCTACCGAAACTTAAAACGGATAGGACATTAGCATCGGGATTCGTCGATAATACTTACATCCTAGCATAGTTAGACTCTATAGAAGAGAACTATAGAATCCTAGAAACATAATACGAGGAGTACGAAATATAGGTACGGAAATATAGAGCTAAATTCGCGCCGGAGAAGTACTAACTAATCTACTTTAGTAAAGCGAAGACTAAACATAACATAAAAGCGCCGATTACAATCTAGGGACACCTTACTAAGCCTACCCTAGAATTGCGAGTCCTAGGTATATAGCTAGACCCGAAACTAAGTTAGGGCCTATAGGTTAAGAAAGCATAGATAAGAGCTAACGCGAATAGGTAATCTATCGAAAGACTAACGGTATTAACATAGGGAGTAATATTCGATAAAGCGAAGACTATATATAAAGCGATTATAAAGCCGGCTATACTATACGGGGCCTAAGTTTAGGTAGTATAGGATAAGACCCCGAAGAGGATTATAGAACTAATTAATAGAGTCTAAGCCTAATACCTAAGAAGAGTTACGGGTATATATAAATCTACCCTTACTAGGGTATTAGAAATAGAGACGGGATCGCTATTAATATACTAATACCTAAAAGGAATAAGGTACTAATACGCTATTAAAACGACCCTATACCTAGCCTAGGAAACTATTAAGGAAGCGCTCGAGAAGATCCGTAACTAAGTACCGTAGAGAAGGAGAAGGGTTTATAGGCCTAAGAGGAAGGTCTAAAAGGAAGTAGATCTAGCCCGGGGAATAGAAACCTAATATAAGGTATTTTAAGCTATAGAGAAAAGGGAGGGAAGAAGAGGCTAAAGTATAGCGGAGGAGATAGCGAGAATACTCTAGGAAGAAGAATAGAGAGAAACACCGAAGAGAAATAGGATACTAAAAGCGTTAACGACCTTTAGGAGCTATAATAACTAGATCTATAAAGACCTAAAGAGGGCGGAAGTAAGTATAGCGATATAACTACGCTCCGAGTATATCGGTCTTAGAGCCTACCTATACTAGAGAAGAGTCCTAGGAATAGAAAGTAAAGCTTACCTATATAGCTACCCGTCTTAAAACCCTAAGTATATACTACTAGTATACGAACGATAGAGGAAAGGGAGGAGCGAGTAGAGATACTAGATAAAAGAGAGAGAATACGATAAGATTATTATAAATAAAGAAGATATAAGAAGAATTATAAAATAGATTATTAGAGAGGGATACCTCGAATAATACGTACTAGCCTAGGAGATAGAGGAGTAGATAGAGAGAAGGGGGGAGGAGAAGGAGGGGAGTAAAGAGGAGGGAGCATTAGGGTAGTAGGTAAGGTAGTTAGAGGGTAAGCTCTATAACACTAGTACACCTTAGAGGAAGTTAAACCGAAAGATAAAGGAAGGAATAAAGTAACGGGGGTAAGGGGGAGAGGTTTTTACTAGCGAGCCTAGTTTCCTTTTTATAGAATACATAGCGTTAGACCTACATGGGCCGATAGGCACCAAAACAGGCAAATGAAAGATCTATCGATCTATAATAAGTTCCCTTACCTTAAGGAAGAAGACCGACTTCGCCGTAAACGTAAGAAGGCTAAGAAGAAGGGGGTGTAGTAATAGCGTAGACTAAATGCTTAGTAATAACCTCCTTCGATAGGCGTATAAGGTCTATACGCTAATAGTAATACTAATAGTAGCGCTAGCACGCCTAGTAGTTAGGCATTTAATGCTATTACCGTTAGTAACGCTACAGCCTTAGCACTATTAGCAACTACCGCCACTACCGACTAGGTAGTCGACTTATGCATAAGCATGTACATAGTTAATAATCTAGTACTTCTTATTAAATATAAAGGCTATAATATACCTATACGCTTTAGTAGTAATATAAAGTATATAACATTAATTAGTATAGCTTATATAGAGGTTATTACCGAGTCTAGAATAAGTACGCTACGACTGTCCGAGATACTATACGTGCTAGGTCTCGCCGCTAACCTTCTATCTACCGAGAAGCTTACCGATAAGGGGTATTTCTATCGTAACGATAAGCGCGTACTATTTACACATGTCGACGGTAAGGAGGTTACTATCGCTTAGACATACCGAAAGAATAGTCTACCCTATCTCTACACATTAACCTCCGGCCTAGACGGTCTAGACGACTTAGCTGTCGCCCTTCTATCGAAGAAGGGGGTGCTAAGTAGCACTATAGATGAGTAGCACTTACGGTATAGTTATATTTATTAGACTAAGCTTCTTAAGCTAGAAATAGATAGTTATATTATCATTGTTAGAGATAAGAAGAGAACCTTCTACAATTGCATTACGTGTCGAGTCGTAATGTTATATAAGGAGTATAACCGACTACTACGCGTTCGACTATCTACTATCTACTACATTATCTACGTAGACGTAGTCTACATTACTAATCTAGGCATACTTTAAGAGCGCTACTTTACCCTATTTACCCACGCTAAATCTTCCTTTCGATACGACTATGCTAGTAGCCTAAAGTTAGGTATAGTAGTCGCAATTAAGGACTATCGCATCCATATGTAGACTTAAATAGGACACTCTATCCCTATCTATCGGCTAGATAGAGGGGGTAAGTACGGCGGCAACCGACTCCTCGAGTAGGCTCGTGACAATAGCATCGTTCTATAGGTTATAGCACCTTACTCATCGACATAGAATAGCCTTACTAAAGTTAGTAACTATATCGTATGTATAATTGTTATGGAGGCCACAGCAGGTAGGCACGTGCCCGGCAGGCACGTGCCTAGTAGGGCTACCTTCTCCTCTATTCGTAGATAGACTTAGACATCATCTAACAATACAATGATTTCACACTATAACAAAATAGTAGCTTTGCTTCGGCAACCATCCGCCTAAGTGCACTAACCGTCATTATACGGACCATTTCGGCCTACTAATATTCGGCACTACTACTAATCCCAGGACTAGTCCTCTATCCTATAGACTCTTTAATCCCGCACCTAGACGAAAGCGCTACTATTCCGGCCTACTACTAATTAGCATTACTACCATTTAGCTAAGGGTACTATTCCGGCATTACTACTATTTAGCTAAAGGCACTATTCCGGCATTACTACTATTTCTAATCCGCGAATAATAAGTCCTCCGGTTTACGGATTCTACTAATCTTCCGTACTAATACTAACTAGTAGAAAGCCGCACGCGACAAGCTACTTAGCGATTAACTATAAGTCTACGAGCTCCGATCCTATAGCGAAAACCGCCGTCTACCTCGCCGCTAGCGGCGCTTATTCGCCCTTATTTATACCCTTATTCGCTAAGGGAAGGGACCCTTAAGCTTACGAGTAGTCGCGGCTTAAGTAGTTACGGCTCGAGTAGTCGCGGCACCTACCTTCGGTCTATGCTAAGAGTACTATCCGAATACCTAATCCGCTCGCTTTCTCCCGACGACGATAAGATGTCTAAACTCCTAAGGGCTTAGATCGTAGAGGAGCGCGAAGCTATGTAAGTTAGAATGTAAGAGATGCGAGATCCTATAGAAGATAGACTTAGGCTCGATAAGCTAGAGAACGTAATCCTCTAGCTCACCTTAGTTATATAGGGTAAGATAACTTAAATAGCCGGGCTAAGGGCTATACTACAACTGCGAGACGCTCCTCCGCGAGACGCTCCTCCGTTAGAGTATTCCGCGGATTCTAGCCCGCAGAAGTTTAAGCCTAAGTCTATCGGTTTCTTTAATAAGGACCTCGTCGATAACGGAGAGGGTATCTTACCGAACGGGTACCTTACCGAAGCATTCTACGAGAAAAGTCGTTTGCCGCTATCTTTACGAAAAGACGCTAGTAAAAGTATCTAACACGATAACGACGAGGCATTAAGGCATTAACCGAGAGAGGGTATCTTACCGAACGGGCACCTTACTAAAGCATTCTACGAGAAAAGTCGTTTGCCGCTATCTTCACGAAAAGACGCTAGTAAAAGCATCTAATACGATAACGACGAGGCATTAAGGCATTAACCGAGAACCTCGCGTCTATAGCTACTATCGATAATTTCCTTTCAACCATTAACCGCTCTACTAACCGCTCTACAACCATTAACCGCTCTATTAACCGCTCCATTAACCGCTCCATTAACCGCTCTATTAACCGCTCTATTAACCGCTTTATTAACCGCTCTCGGTAACCTTGCGTCTATAAAGGAGAAGGATAATGGACTACCTTCCGTCTATAACCGGCACGGAGAAGGATAAGAAGATAACCTTACGTCTGTAACCGAGAAGGATAAGAAGATAACCTTACGTCTATAACCGAGAAGGATGATAGATAACCTCGCGTCTATAACCGGCACGAAGAAGGATAATGGACAACCTTACGTCTATAGCTACTACGGATAATAAGATATAGAGCATCGATGACTAAGATATAGGGCATCGAGAAGGAGCATAACTATGAGAAGGAATACGACTTAGTCTACTGTCTACGTAGTCGCGGACTTTTCGTAGGCCCGGGGATTTTGTTATAGAGGCTATAGCAGGTAGGCACGTGCCCGGCAGGCACGTGCCTAGTAGGGCTACCTTCTCCTCCATTCGTAGATAGACTTAGACATCATCCAACAATACAATGACTTCACACCATAACAATAATAGCCCGTAAGATAATGCTTTAGGCCGACCTACCGAAGGCCTTATAGCTACACGCGCTACTACCTATATCCTAAACATCATACTAAGTTAGTTACTTAGTAGCGATAGTCCATATACTGTCGTAGCGAAGGAAATAGGTTAGTCACGTTAGTAACTAAGACTTTAGTACCTTCGTGCTTATAGCTACACTGCAATTATCTATAACTATAGCGTTATACGAGGTAAGAAATTCGATGCTCGTAGTAGACTTAGTAAGCTAGTTAGTTATACTAAGTACTCGGTAGACTCTAGTAAATATATAATCTACCTACCGGACGAACATAAGGTTGTCGCCTTAAAGGACGTCTAGTTTATTAAGTTAGTAGATAATAATCTTCTACTACTAGAAGGTGTTAGTCTATATACTAATCCTAATAACCCGTCTAAGAACAACTTCATGCTACTTAAAGCAGTTATGCCGGCATTGTTTAATACTATAACAAACGACGTACTAACACCTATAGAAGGTGCCCGAGTCGTCTAGTAACTTCTAGCATAGGACGCCCTTCTAGAAGAACTATAAGTCGAGCTTAACGTAGCCGATTAAGTTGCCGATCTACTACTAAATAGAGATAACCTACCGGATGTGTAACTATTAAGTAATAACGATAGCTTCTAGTTAGCTAAAGAAGAGCTAGTTACATATAATCTAAATGCATGAAAGGGTAAACTAGGTTAGTTACCCGAGTTTAAGCGACTAAATAATGTCGGCCCTCGCTTAACGCGTGTAATACGTACTAATAAGTCTACTCGAGAACTGTTACGCGGTTATTTAGTAGACATAGGCACGAAGCGATCGACGCGCCGTAACCTTACGAATATGCTAATTACTTATATTAAAGGCTTTATAGTAGCATGCTACGCTACTAAATAGAGTAACGATTTAGATGAAGTCGACATTCTAATCCCGAAGTCGTATAAGGAGGCTACTTAGTCTACCTAGTAGCTATAGTAGAAGGAAGCCTATAAGGTAGAATATAAGTTACTCTAAGATAACTAAACATAGATATACGTCTCTAGACTTAACGTGCCTAGTAGCCGTAAAGTCGTCCATAGCCGGTAGGTATTCGCTATTAAGCGTAACGCTAATAGAAAGCGTAGCCGCTTTAAGGGACGTTAGGTTGTTAAGGGCTTTACTCAAGTTAAAGGGCAAGATTATAATAAGACTTATGCTACTATCGCAAAGCTATTAACCCTACGCGCCTTGTTCGCACTCATTACTCACTATGACCTAGAAGCATAGTAGTTTAATATTCTCACTACCTTCCTAAACGCTATGATTGACGACAAGCACAAGATCTACGTTGAGCAGCCACACTCATTATCAACACATCAGTTCCACATCAAGTCTTACACACCGATATCTAGGTCGGACATGATGGGACTCTTGCCCTGGAAAGTGCCACTCACGAGAGTTGGCATCGCGTGTGCGGTAGGTCTTTTGCTTCTGCGTTGGCTTGCGTGCGAAGGTAGCTTGCTCCAGGGGATGATGTAGATGCGATCGTGCTTGACATTAGAATACCGTGCGTCAACGCTCATGTAGAAGTAGATTTCCGAAAGACATATATATATATATCGCTTCGTGACATGGATAAACCTTTCGAAAACTCAAAGCACAATGGAGACTAATTGGGAGAAAGGGGAAAGGGACTATGCGTAAACTTTTCTAGGCTTCTTTATGTTGTGTTCTAGACGTATAATAAGGACTGTAGAAAGGAAGCAAGTTCTGCACAAATTGCACGATGGGACAGTATCTTCGCAGTCGTTCATGGTCAATTTAACAGCTAGTAGTACAATGGTACCTATCCATGGAGCTATCTCTCGCCAGCAGAGGCTGCTCAATTCGCGTGGTTCATGCCAGTATCCTCAAAAGCTGCTCCCGCTAAAGCATAATGCCTATTATATACTAACAAAGAACACAAACCCTCCGCCAACGCCACGCTTCCGAAACAGACTGTCATCCCAAGTGACAAAGCTCAAGCGTCGCCTCCTCTCTTCTTCTCTGCCAGCTGGCGCTCCAAGTCCGCAAATGTCTCCCTCCGCTTCGCAAGTTCCGCGTAGAGGGCGGACGTCTCAGGATCGTGATGAAGCAGACCGGCTCCAATCTGCTCATCGGTGATTGCCTCCTCATTGTCACTCGCATCTGGCTCGGCTGTTTCGCCGACAGGGACATCCTCATGTTGTACTGGCTGAGGTGCTAGCAGCAGGGTAGATTCACCTCGTGCAGCAGAGTTGCGAGGCCGGTTGCGATGGCGCGTGGACAAAGATACCGCCTCTGGAGGAGCATTCTTCTTCATCTGTGGCTTAGTCCATTTGGTCTTCTCCTCCGGCTCGTCTCCACCAGGGCGATTCACGAAGGTATATTGACGGAGCGGAATAGCCGTCGAGTGGGCATTTGGGCGCATGTTTCGAATGCGCGCCTTCTCCCTCGCGGTTTCCTCCGTCGACCAACCATTTCGGACGCCCTGGGCATCGCCAGCTTGGGCAACGCGCTGTGTGAAAGCATTGCTTGAGTTGAGCTGCATCTTGCAGCAGAAGTACAGCGCGTTCACGCGCTCGGCCAGCTCCATTGTGCTGAGACTTGTGACAATTCGGAGGAGAAGACTGCCGGCGATGTCGTCCGGATGGGCCACATAGCCGAGGAGTATCTCCTCGTCGCTATGGCCGTGCCCGAGGTGCACTGTGTCGAGCTCTGGTCTCTTGGTGCTGCTTTGTATTCGAGCGGCGATGCGGTTGAAGTCGATGGTAACCTGAATTGCGTTGGGATCGTACTCGACTTGGACGAACTTGCTGGTCGAGGTTCCGCCAATCTTCTCCACAAGGTGCACGTAAACAGGAGGCTCCTGCTCGTCGGCGGGCCCATCGGCGGACACGTCGTCCATCTCACCATTGATAGAGATGTCGTCTCGCTCAGCAGCCGCCTCGAGGTCTGCGAGAGGGTCCTCATCACTAGCTTCCTCGGCGGCGGTAGCAGCAACATCGTCGTCTTCTGCCTCTCCGTCCTGAGCGCCTCGGTCGGCCTGCTCAATCAACACCTCCGCGTCGAGCATTTCTTGGTCGTACTCTTGAGCAGCAGCAGCAGCGGCGGCCCAAGTTGGCTGCGTTGGCGCAGTATGCTCGTCAATGTCCATCATGTCGGCGACATATGCAACTCTATCGGCACGATCCATTCTGTCGTACTTGTGTTTCTTTGGGGTTCTAAGGAGGTGTTTCGAGTATCGAGTGTGCAGATGCGAGTTTAATTGTCGAGATATTTTGGACAAGGTCTGAAGTGGAGCTTGAAGTGTGACTTCTATGCGTTTGTCGAGACGAAGTTTCTGTCGAAGATCTGGAGTTGACTCTTATAGTGTAAGAGCAAACGCTGCAAGGAAGACTCGTGAAGTACCTGAGCTTCACGAGGACCGTTCACCTCAGCCTCCTCTTTGTATATAGCCTGAACAATCACATTGTTATATATAATAGACAAAGAACGCAGCTTGGTCCATTCACTCATCAGTCAGGTTAATGGTCTCAACCATGCTGTTGCTGACCATGGAGTAATGGGAGCGTGCTGTCTTGGGGAAAGGAGACCTTCTGAGTGGGTTTCGATCCAGAAGACATCGGGACCAGGCGATTGCCAACTTCAGGCATACTGCTCAGAGCCACGCGTGCACAAGCAGGCCTCTCTCCAGACCAGAACCGGCCTGCCTCTTCATACTCATAGGTCCAACACGTATATCTTGAAGATGGCGAGGCGCTTCCAGCTTGAGCAGGACTTTTGGAAGGTCATATGGGTTCCGGCTAAATGTCTTCCGGCACTCTCCATCGTGGTCAATCGGAACCACATCTGGGGCCTTATTTTTGAACTGGTCCATGCTTGGTCCATCTCCCTTTTGCTTCTTGTCCTTTGCGAAAATGATGAGATCTGATCTATCCAAGGGCACCTGGTTGGCTAGTAGCAGCTCTCTCGCTAAGAAGGCTGGAGCAAATCGCCAGAGGAACTGCCTCGCTCGGTCCTGGTTGTGCCAGGCGAAGTGCTTTGCGGCGGTCTTGCGCAATTCCGGGAACGAGAGCTATCGAGGTCGCCACAAATCGACACTTAGTTCCTTCGGAGATGAGGGAGAAGAGGCCTTGGGCCGGACGTATAGATCCAGGATCTGTTGCTTTCTTGATGACAGAAAACTCGGACAGCATCATAACTATACATGCAAAATCAATGTCTATGAATCTTGTCGACATCAGCAAGGTAAAGGAGATGCGCTGTGAAACATGCGTTCAGCAAACGGAGTTTTGTTTGCCAGGAAGAAGAGAGACATAGAAGCGTGAAGTTAAGACAGAGACCCGCAGGTGCAACCTGGAAGGGTCAAAGGGTCATTAATCAATTTTGATGGAAGAGTGAATCAATATCTACGTTTTGACCATCAGCCTCGACTCCATCGTCCACGGCCTCTTGCTCATCATCCTTCAGGTCAGGACAAAGTCCTATCGTTAGAAAGCGAGAGAAGATCGCGCAAATGGGTCAAATGTGCCAGATCAAGTGCTCCAGACATGTCTTATCCATTCCCTTTTTTTTCGTCCAAGCCATTCTGCAGCCACCAAGGCTGTTCACGCTCCCGCAATGTCTAGCTTTAGTATGCAATCACAAACGAGATCTGTTCCTGACATCCCGCCAGACTGTCAAAGAAGTTCTTCAATCAATTGTCTTGTAGAAGCGAGAGCCTGTCATCTCGGATCTACGGCCATTATATATAATGAAACGAAATTCTAGCTCGCCACCACATGTCTTCCTGGGCTCCCCCACAGCGCATTGATGTGAGGAGGGCCTTCAAATGTTGCCCACGAGGTCACCATTTGGCTGCGTTTCAAGCCGCGCAATCTCAATCTCTTTGGCCGTCTCGACAAGTTGCTGATTTGTAGGGAGCAAGGATCTTGTGAAGGACAGAGGAGCTCGAAAATATATACTGAGCCTGAGGCGTGCTGAGGACATGGTGGAGTGGGGATAGGTTAAGGAGCATCTCTGTGGGCTTGATAGTCGCACGAGGAAAGTAGGCTATAACAGTGACGGAGCGCGGAGTCACGCAGTTGCAACTTTCCCGAGCGTTGAGGGTTGCGAGTGTTGGCGAGCAGAATTGGTTGGTAAAGGTCGAAGGCACAGCGGTCGAGTTTGCCGGTCTTGGACGAAATGGGTCGGATTCCCTGTTATCAGTAGGTCCGGCTGAACAGGAAAGCAATGCGAGAAACCGAAGACATGATTACGTTGTGGGCAAGTGTCACACTGCTCTAAATGCATGTTCGACGTCAGCGTAAGGACCAGACCTGGAGTTGTGGTAGGGCCACTGAACGAATCGAGACCTCTGGCACGGTCGGCTGGGCTTTGGGTCGCTTGCTCTCCTTCGCTGTTGAAGAACGATTGTCGCTGCTGCCGGCTTGACAGATGCTCTTCGAGTTGTTGCACGATCTTGGGCTCTTGGGGTCGTGGAAGTGGTAGCTGGGATGCCGATTTCCTCTTCTTTTGTGCACACATCTTCTGTAGAGGCAGGACCGAGAGACACGCAACTGGGTTCATATCGCTCATTTTCAGCTTTTCGCATAGCCCGCTAGCATGTCTGCGCTATGCTACACTACTCCGCCATCAAACACTGCCCGGGTCAGGCGCAGTTGTAACTCTTCACCACATCCTGCCCTTCGGCTGTTTGTTCTTTCGCAGCAAGAAAGTCCGTCATGAAGCCATTGTGTCCGCCGAACTCCAAGCAACCCAGCTCATGCTCCCTCAATCATCACCATGCACGCAGTTGTCCTCATCTCGAAGATCGACTGATCTATTGGTTGGCTGGGCCACGAGCACCCTTTGGCGTACCGAGCTGGAAACCGTTCTTGAACTTGCGTGGGACGAGCTTGAGCGATCGCATGCGTCCGGAACCGGTGGTCTTTCTCCGCTTGGCCTTCTCGCCCCAGTTGTCTGTGGGATGTGTTAGTATCAGATGTCTTTGGCCGAGCTTTTCCGCGCCTTGGTGTCGCGAAGATTTCGTCGTCGAAGCGGCAAGGCCGGTGGGGGCAAACGTACACTTTCTAATGCCGGCGCTTGGGTATCCGCAGTTGGCGCAAGTGTGCTTCTGGACGTGCATAGAGCGGCGGCCTGGAAAAGTTCCCTGTATCAGCATTGTGTCCTCGCAACCTCAAATTTTCAGCCCAAAAGATACAGTCTCCTCGTTCTGCCTATGGCTCCGCTACCAATCTCTCCTCTTTCTCCTGCATTGACTTACCACAGCGTCTGCACAGAACGTGCGACTTGTTGTGGCGCTTTCCGAAGCTGGATGTTCCCTTCGCTGTTGCCTAAGGTCAGCATTACCGGTCTGCTGAGATCTTCTATGGCCGCGGTGCATCCGACGTACTCATTTTGGCTGTGGTGCGACGGGGTTAGTATTCGGCGTTGTCGATGGATCGTGTCGCTGAAGTCGAAAGATCAAATTCGTTCGATGTGGAGGGCTTGGCTTGGCTTGGCGAGAAAGTGCGATTGGCGGGTGCTGCCGACGCTAGTTCTAGCAGATGTTCGCATTCCATTTTACTTGAAGTTACTATTACTATCACAACATGTACTTTACCATTGTCCGAAAGATGCCCCTTTCTCCTCTTGAACACGCGCTTCTCATGCCTTTTTGGAGACCTTTGGTTGCCATGCTGATATTTACTTCCAGCAAGTGGTGTCAGCGATGAGAAATGCTTCTGCCATTGCCCTCGCAGCGCGTTTGCGCCGGTTTGGCAGCAACGAGCCTACCACTCTCACATCGAGGCATGCTTGGGACTTCTCTCGATTATCTCTTACTCACCCACCTACAGGATGACGCAACATTCCTCTGATTTTCTCCTCTTCGCAGCCTTCATCCTCTGGTGTTCCGCGACTTCGCTCCTTCTCTGCTCGCTTGCTCTTCGTCGTTCACGACTCTGGGCCAGTCTCTCGCGATGTACCGAGAACGAGTCTCGCAGGGTCTCTGGCTGACTGATCCGAGACGGTTTCCGAGCGATCAAGGGCGGCGGGTGCTCTTGATCAGCATCCAGACCGGCGAGGAGCTCATCGTTGGTCCAGGTCTGAGAGGACCGATCAGACATGCTACTAGAGGAAGCTGTGGCTGGCTTCTGCATTGCAACCGCTTTCTTATGGCTATTAAGGTGTGGGCATGTATACATGTAGGTACCGATCGTATTCCTTCTGCGTTGTGTGTTCGACATATCGCTTGTGTCAACCTTGGTGAGGAGAAAGCCGAAGAACACTGGGCGAGGTTTTGTTGTTGCATATCATGGTTGTGAATGTAGATAGCGTATAACATGGCCGTCATAGTATCGAGGCTCGAATAGGGTGAAGGCGGATAGCTCGAAGTTGACATGCTTGAGCGTTTAGTAGTGCTTACAGTACTGGTTTGCGCTTGTGGTTGTCTTTGAGTGATGGCAGCCCCATTGTTGCTGGTCGTGGCATCTGAGGTATAGTGAATGAAACATGGAAGTGGCGAGTATCAGATAGGTAGTGATGGCATGACTTGAATACTTCTATTGAGGCGAGCTTGCTGGCGAGTGGCAGCTGCAGGCCACCGCGATCTCACTTCCGGAACTAGAACTTTTAGAAGTTTGGAAGCATCATCGATCGGCGACACACATTATTAGATCCTACCCACACCTCCTTCTCCTCTACCGTCCAAAGTCGGTGCCCCTCTCGTTTTCTCTGACTCTACTGCGAAAGCCATAGTGATGATTGTCTAGGGGGCATGCTAGAGCGAGCTGGAGCATGTCTGAAAGCTGGAGCCCGAGCTTCTCTGAAATCGAGATGTGCGGCGTCCGCAGCGAAGAAAGCGGCGCGAAGCCAGCGGCAGCTGCATCAGGCATTCTGGACTCATGGCGCTGGCGACCTCGGACTCCCGCCATACGCCTCATCGACCACGCCTACACACGATCTACCTCTTCGACACGATAGCACGGCGGCCACATCGAAACGAGCAGCACGAGATCAGAAGTCTGAGACTTCCCATTTGCCATCAGATGGTGTATATTCGGATTTTCTATACCCTCCACAGGCATTGGCTTGCGCGAGTCGGGCCCATGGTCAGCTCAAGGAGCCTTGGGAGAGGCGAAATGCGAGACGCTTGCCGGAAGGCTTCGTACAGGCACCAAGGCGCTACTCGTTGAGAATACACAGCACAATATCACCAGGAGACGGTGATGACCAGGCAGAAGGCAGCACGATTGGTTCAGTCGATCTCTCAGGCGGTATAGACCCTGAGCACGATGGTCAGGCGAAAAACACGGCGGCCAAGCTCGAGACTTCGCCAGAAGAAACCTTGGACGAGACATTTCCCGCCATTTCTTCTACCGAGCTGGCCGAGAATTCGACACCGAAACCCTCTGCGGAGACAGTCAGGCATACAGAAGAAGGGGCGAGATTCGACGATTTAGCAGGCGCCCACCCAGCCTCCGAATCCGAGCAGGACCGCCTAATCCAGCTGCGCCACACTCTTGCAACAAATGCTCTGAAGGCATCACCTGAGCTCGTGCATCATACTTGGAAGCTTTACGTATCATTGACGTCTGATGACAGAGATGATCTACGCTTAAAGGAAAGGTTCCTGAGCTGGCTCTCGGAGATCCAGAGCACCGATGTGCTCGCACATATAATCACCCTCTTCTGGTCGATACCACTCGAAAAGAGGACGCTGCCATTGTACCAAACCGCATGCCAGGTCTTCCTCAATTCGGAGTCATCTCGCGAGATAGCCGTCGCATTGCATGACGAAGCTGTCTCTCATCTTGCGAATGTCTCGCAGCTATCATCGTCGATATTTTCCATTGTTATGAAGCGTGACCTATGGCATCTCGCTTTGCAGATTTTCAGAGCTTCGGAATACCAGAGTGACCCACGACAACATGATCTATTCCTGGTCAAGATTGCAGAGCACGGCAATCTTGAGGTCGCGCATGGTTTGACAACGCACCTTAAACGTATGTCCGAGGACGAGAGACTGTCTTGGCTTTCGATGTGGGCGCACGTCGCGAAGGAAGCCTGCCAGCAAGCCTTGCAGGATCAAGTACCGGCAGCCTTGAAGACGAAGAGGCACTATTTCTATTCCGTGTGCCATCGCTTATCCCAATGGGCCCCCGAGCCAACGCATTTCTTCGAAAAGCTCTTGGCTCATCGACTGGCTTTACTTGACGAGTGCGTGGGCTCCTGTACGCCCCCTTCAACAGACAACTGGCCAAGCAAAATAGTATCCCAACTATATCATCACTACCGCGATATGCCGAATGCCAAGCTCAACGAGGACCTGCTTTTGATACTCATAAAGATGTGCGGCCGCCGAGCCCTTTCCCAGCACGTTGACATTGAGACGACCCGAAATGTTACCATCGGCTTAGTGGTAAACGACTGGCAAAGATGGTATGGCAAATTGAGGCTTGATGCCGTGCATACATTGCTCTCATTTGCAGCACAGGATGCCCGCAAAGATCAAGTTGAGAGCTGGTTTCAGTATCTCGAGCGCATTTACAGCCAGTACGAAGATCAGAAAGCTGCATACTGGACACGAATTAAGGTACACGCCAACGCTTGTGATCTAGCGTCCGCTAGGACAGCCTTCGAGAATGCACGCGCCACAGCCAAAACACACGGCGATGAACTCGATATCAAGTGTTGGAACAGTTTGCTAGAAGCCTACGCACAGTTTGATGATCTCGATGGCGCACTGTCTCTTCTGAAGACTGCAGTGCACGATGTTGGTCTGGTGCCCACTCGTCGTACGTTTCTCCCAGTGTTGAGGATGCTCACCGAACGTGGAGATGTTCCAGGAACAGAATTTCTCATCGAGCAATACTACGATCTAACAGGGGATACTGCCCAAGCTTGGCTAGCTCAATCACACATCATTGCATTGTGCCGTGCTGGACAACCACAGAAGGCCGAGGAAGCAATGCAAGATGCCGTGAGGCGCTTCCACACGAGCGAAACCAGAGATTCCGTTACAGGCTGTTGCAATGCCTTGCTTGCGTACTACGCAAAGCAGCTCAACATCGATGCTGTCATGCGCACCTATCGATGGATGAAGTCCAAGGGCATAGCTCTAAACGGCTACTCATACGCTAATGTCCTGCGCGTATTGGTCTCGTTCCGGCAGGCAGCCGCTGCCTGGCTCATCGTCAAAAAGGTGATGCAGAGTGAGGGATGCCCTGTCACTGCGGAACATTACACCATCGTCATGATAGGGTATATTAAAACCACACAGCAGGCTAGGGCTATCCGGATGTACAGGCGGATGCTTGCGAACAATATACGTCCTAATATTAGATCCAAAGCGTACTACATCAAGGCCAAAGGTCTCCTGGAGCAATGGCAATCTTTACAAGTCGAGAACCGATCCCTTCCGAAGGCATCCCTTTCGAAGGCATCCCTTCCGAAGGCATCCCTTGCATCCCTTCCGAAGGCGATGAAGCTCGTTCATCAGATGGTTGAAGATGTTTCGGTCCGCGATCTGCCTGCAAGATGCAGTCATGGTCTCTCATCAAAAAACAATATCGGAGACATGTTTACACCCATAATTCAGGTTTATGGTGCGCGAGGATGTCTTGAAGAGGCCAAAAGTTTGTTCGAGCAGTCGCAGAGACTCATGCAAAAGTTCGGGCGAACACAGGCACCAAGTTTTCGCCTCCGCGCTGCTCTCATGACTGCTTTTCTGCGAGCTAAGGAGTACGAGCAAGTCGAGGCCTACTGGCATGCGGCCAAGGACCAAGCGGACAGAATTGCTCCACTTACCGCTGTTCCCGAATTGCGCCGCTCACAGAACGCAGGACCAAAGAAGGAGTTGGTGGAAGCCGCATCTTCAGACGATCGCGCTGAGCTTGGCTTCTCTGCAGATGCCAAGCCGGCTCAGGAAGTAAAAGCCATGGCAGATCTCGCGATGAAACCAAGCACGGTGCCAAAAGGGGCCTCCAGTCTTGGGCCACGGCCGGCGCCTGGACGTCGTGCCATCCTCGCACGGCCTTTCGTTGTTTACATCACGGCGCTCAAGGCACAAGGTAGAATCGCGGACATGGTTCGTGAATTTACACGCCTCGTCACTCAAGGCTACAATTTCGAGGGAAATATCTGGAACCGATTCATTGAATATCTTTGTTCGGGTGCCAATCCTCCTCTTGCCCTGCTGGCTTTCACACTTACGGAGCGGTATCTGATGGGCAACTTTCCAGGATGGCGCCCTATGTGGACCGTAAGGCATTATGGGTCTATGCGAAGTGAGCGGGCGGAGAACATGCAGTATATGAGACGACGGTATTTTGGGCCCGAGCAACTGGCCCCTCAATATCGACTCATGTTGCACTTGGGAAGGGCTCTCATGGACATCCGGCGTCTTGAAGCTTCCGGACGGTCTCCAGACTTGGTCAGCTTCACGCCTCTTACAGATTCTAATGACGCTGAAGTTCAAAAGTTGGCGCAAAGTCTAAAGCGATTCGTCGGCACTGAGAGACAGATTCGCGAGAAAGCTCCTCGGACCGTCGAAGCGGTGGAGACCATGCCACGGGTCGATGAGGATAAGAGGCAGAGACGAATACTGTGGGGCGAGGGCTGGGGTCCGCGGAGGGACAAACATGAATTCATGCGAAGAGCCACCAGCGAGCGTCGTGCTGAACGCGAGGGATCCTCCTCCTCTATTAGCTTCCCAACATTCAGGTATTCAGACGACAGCCTTGGGCCAGAGCGTGAGCAAGCAATGCTTGAAAGCGATGATCCCACGAAGCACATCGACGGCGAGGCTTTGGATGCCGCTTCGAGCCAAGCAGCAACGATGAAACAGTCGTAAAGGGGAGATGAACACGCTTAATGGGTTGTCAAAGCGATGGGTGTACATATGAACAGCTTCAGTCGAAGGGCGAGACAATGAGAGACTTGTACATATTTGTATCAATACTAATGTCGACAGAATATATCGTTACCACCTCTGTCAGCATACTGTATAGAGTATAGCTAATTGCGATGATGCCAATTGAAATTCATGTGCCGACCTCTAGAAGTTGTTTTAACAGGCCTTTCTTTCATATTCATTCGTCCTTGCTAGAGTTCACAGGGCTTAGACAGGCTTACGACGGAGCTCCATTTCTATAAGGTATCAAAACCCCGAAATCCCGAAATCCTAAAAACCTAAAAATCCTAAAAACCTGAAATCCTAAAAGCCTAGAACTACGAATACGTACGCGAATATATTACGAATACGTAACGAAGCCTTTAAGTATATTAAATATAAGAATAACGATTATAGAAGGTAGGTAGGCTAGGTAGAAGGTAGGTAGGCTAGGTAGAAGGTAGGTAGGCTAGGTAGAAGGTAGGTAGGCTAGGTAGAAGGTAGGTAGGCTAGGTAGAAGGTAGGTAGGCTAGGTAGAAGGTAGGTAGAAGGTAGAAGGTAGAAGGTAGAAAGATATAAATTATCGACGAATACTATACGAATATACCTACGAACGCCTTCTATAGAATCTATACCCGATGCCTTAATTCTTACGAAGATTCATTATAAAAGGAGGTACTTTATAGCGTTACCTCTTCTTCTTTAGCTACTTTAGTAACGCTAGAGTAGGACTCGCTTTAGTACTCGCTTTAGTACTCGCTTTAGTACTCGCCGCTATACTCGCGGCTATACTCGCGGCTATACTCGCGGCTATACTCGTACTCTATTTAGGTTACTAGCTCTAGCTACGACGCCCTACTATATTCGTAGGCGTATTCGACCGCTATCTCGTAGCTAGAGGCATTAATTACTTAAACCGAGTAATAGTAGTACGGCCTACTATATTAGTAGGCCGATCTATACTCGTAGCTATACTCGTCGCTATATTCGCTACGGTACCGGTATTCTATTCGATCGTTCCTAGCGT
>LFZN01000268.1:0-40759 GCA_001578235.1 Pseudocercospora eumusae | reverse complement strand
AGTGAGCGTTCTCGTACGAGGCTCTAAAATCCCTTCTCGACCTAATTAAATCGACGTAAATAAGAGACCCTTATATCTAAGACGTTAAGATAGCGAAAGAGGGCCGAAAGGACGGCGACTCCGCTACGCGAGACGACTAGAAGGGTAACTCCGCTCTATAGGCCGATCTCGATCGATACGACTTCGATAATAATAGACTCCTTCGCCTTAATAGTAAGGTCTACGTGCCGTAAAGCGCCTCGCTAAGGTAAGAGATCCTATACCGTAACTACGATAACCCTATAGCTAGTTACTATAGTAAGTAACGTATATAAGAAGCTATCTCCGCTAAGTACTCTTAGAAAGGTATTACGAAAGACGTCGAATAATATATTATAGAATGCGATGTATACTAAAGATTAAAGGTTAAACGGCATAAACCCTACGGGACGCTAAAACCGTTAGAAGTCCCTACTAAACTATAGCGCTATATCTCTATAGACTTTATTACGGGACTTCCGCCCTCGAAAGGCTTTAACGGTAGCGTCTACGACTCGATTCTAGTTATCGTCGATAGATTTTCGAAGATAGTTCGGTACTTCCCCGTTACCTCTAGGATCGATGCGGTATAACTAGCCGAGCTTATGTTTCGAGAAATCGTTTATAATAGCGGAGTCCCTAATAGCATTATCTTAGACCGAGGATCGATCTTTATAAGTGTATTTTAGAGCGCTTTCTATTACTACTTAGCCTATAAGAAACGACTTAGTACCGCCTTCTATCCTTAGACGGACGGGTAAATAGAGCGTTCTAACTAGAACCTCGAAACATACCTCCGTATCTACTATAATTAGGACTAAGACGATTAGGTAAGACTCCTTTATACTACTACCCTAGCGTATAATAGTAAAATCTATACTAGACTAAAGAAGTTACCTATCTAAATCGCCTTTAGGATCGTTCTAAATATAGCTAACGGTATTCGTCGTACTACCGACTAAGAATACCTACCGTAGAGGGGGCGAGGAGATACCGATACTACGTCGAAGCCTCGTAAACTCGCTAAATAAGCCTACGCGTAGATTTTAGTAAGGTAAAAAGAATTCGAATATATAAAGTCTAGCCTAGAATATGTAGTAGCCCTATAAAAGAAATATTACGACCGATTAGTCTAAGACTAATAGTTTAACGTTAGAGAACGAGTCCTCGTTTTAGGAAAGAACATATATACTCGTCGCCCCTATAAGAAGCTTAATAATAAGTATCTTAGGCCCTTTACTATTAAAAATCGTATTAGTACCTACGTATACGAGCTAAACCTTCCCCCTTCGATAAAGAGATTCTACCCCGTCTTCTACGTCTCCCTTCTCGAGCTATATCGTCTACGAGAAGGCTACGAACTACTACCGGTAGAGCCCCTCGTAGACGATAGAGAAGGTAATAAACGCTTTAAAGTCGAGGAAATCCTATTTTACTATATTACGAAGGAAGGACTCTAGTTTAAAATCCGATAGGTAGGCTACTCGCCCGAATACGACGATTAGGTAATAGAAGACGACCTAGTAGCGGATAAACTCCTTAGTTCGTATAAGGTAAATTATAACTTAATAAAGGATTATCCGCGCGAGGCTCGAAGAACTAACGAAAAGGGCCCGGCTCGGAAACGAGGAAGGCCTATAAGAGCGAGGACATAAAAAATATAAGAATTTAAAAGCCTATAGTAAAAAGCCGTACGTAAAAGAGATAAAATTCACGCTTTTTATGCCTATTATAATATAGTACGTAGTAGTTAACTAAATCTACGCCTAAGGACCTTTACCGAAGATTAATTAATTATAATTCTTAAGAAATCCCCGAAGAATAAACGCTATCTCGCCGTCGAACCTATTCCGTACCTATACCGAAATTATACCGTATACTATCTAAAGTAGATAAGGCGAGCCTCCTCTACCGTTACGCCTCGTACTATAGTCTACTTAGCCTAACTATCGACTACTACGTTCCTCGGGCGATGCCCGCCGTCGCTACGACCTACGTTCTACTCCTTCTCGGTATACTTATAACTAGCCTTCCGACTATAACGGTAGTACTTATACGCGTCGGCGGAGGCGAGCCCTTTACTAGGGGACTTAATACCCGGAGGAGTACGGCTACGGACCTTACGGTTAAGGTCGAATAGATAAGATATAAACTTCTACGAAAAGTCTATAAGGCGCTTATAACGACGATTAGCCGTAGATCGATCGCCGGTACGAAGCGTATCTTAACGGAGGTAATACTACACGTTAGTAGTACGGTTTATCTCCTTAGGAATATACTACGGTTAGCGGCGAAACGGTAACGAAACGGGCTCGGAACGAACTAGGATATACGATAGGTTACTAGGACTCTCCTTATAATACTAATAAGATCTCCCTAAGGGTTTCTTATACTCCTACGATACGGCTAATATAGACTTCGTATCGATAATACTATTCTTACTACTCTTATTACGCGGTCTCTACCGACGACGAACGTACTTAGTATAGAGCGGCTCGCGAAGAGTAGGCGTACCCTAGAGGGCTAACGGGTTAGCGAGCGCCTTCTTTACCGGCTAGCTCGAAGTTAATACCTCGCTAATGTAGTACGCCTAATAGGGTAATAGCTACGACGGATCCGGTATCGAGAGAGTACCGTAATAGGTATAATAACCCGGCGTACCGACGGGAGTCTTACTACCGCGACTAACGGGACTCTCGCCGAAGCCGCTAGGCGAGTTTAATATATTATCGAAGGGAAGAGATCGACGAACTATACCGATTAGCTACTAAAAGTACTACGAAATAATACCGTATACTTACTACTACTAGGACCGTTAACGTTTAAAGACTAAAAGTCTTAGAAACTAAATACGTTATCCCTAGATAGAATAGGTAATAGTATCGGGCGCGGCGGAGTATAGTTATCGGAGCTTATAGAGCTAAGATTAATTAATCTAAGGGGGCGTAGGGACGAAGGACTCTCGAACGGATAGTAGTATATATATAAAAGAAGAAGAAGTTAGAGAAAAGATAGGTACCTTATATACCGTGCCGCGAGGTTAGCTTACTACCGCCTCGCTACCGCTTCGTAACTATTCCGCTACGTACGTAGCTACTTAATCGCGACCGGTAAGGCCCTTTAAGTAACATCTAACCTAGGAAAAACATAAATAACGACCTAATCTAAGGTACGCGGTAGCATCGTAGAAGGGGAAGTAACGGCTACGTAGAACTAAAGTCGAACCGGGTTTAGCCCCCTACTAAACTACGGCGACGAAAGTCCCCTATAGCGCCTACGAACCTCTACTATAACGAGCCTGTACCTCTTATTAGTAACTATGCGTATTACTTACCTACGTCTTAGTATAAGAAGGTCGTACGATGTACGTAGCCTCCTACTAGGCGAGCGGAAAGACGACGAGGCGGGGACGTAAAGACCCCGAACTAACCTTCGTTTACTTACATACTATTTTCGCTCCTATATAGCCTAGGATAGGCTACTAGGGGAGGGGGGGATACTATTAGGGAACTAACCTAACTCGTAACTAATTCGTAAACGCCTCGGTAGCGTCCCGTACCCGACTCGTAGGGCTTAGCGTACCGAGGAAAACTCTTTACTTACTCCTTTCCTTTTCGAGTCCTTTAGGGATTGTTATATAGAGAAATCTAACTGCTACGTCGTATCTATACACCTATTTATTCACTCCTCTCACAATATCTACGTTCTTAAAATAGGAAGTAGTAACCCTACTACCGTACCGTGCCTACGACTATAAGATTAAGCTTATAGAAGGTAAGGAGCCTCGTTATAGCCCCCTATACTCGATATCTTACGAAGAACTAGAAGTCCTCCGCGACTACTTACGTAACAACTTAGAGAAAGGCTTTATTAGGTCTTTAAGCTTACTAGCGTCCTCGCCCGTGCTATTCGTTAAGAAACCGGGCGGCGGCCTACGCTTCTACGTGGACTATCGTAGGTTAAACGAGATTACCGTTAAGAATAGGTACCCTATCCCGCTTATCTAAGAAATACTTTCCCGGCTTAGTAAAGCTAAGTATTATACTAAGCTCGACATTATCTCTACGTTTAACCGCTTACGCGTAGCCGAAGGACACGAGTAGAAAACGGCCTTTAAGACTCGCTATAGACTCTACGAGTACCTAGTAATGCTATTTAGGCTCGCGAATACGCCCTCCTCCTTCTAGTAGTATATTAACGAAACCCTAGTACCCTTCTTAGACGTCTTCTACACGGCCTACTTAGACGACGTACTAATCTACTCGGACTCGTTAGAAGAGTATAGAATGTACGTCGACCGAGTCCTAGAAGTACTCGGTAGGGTAGGTCTATAGTATAATATTAGTAAGAGTGAATTCGAGGTTAAAGAAGTTAAATACCTCGGGTTAATTATTACTACGGAAGGTATTAAAATAGATAAAGAAAAGGTAGAAGCCGTATAGGAATAGCCTATACTACGTAACGTTAAGGACGTCTAAGGTTTCCTCGGCTTCGCTAACTTCTACCGACGGTTCATCTACAAGTTCTCGTACTTAGCGAGGCCGCTTACTAAGCTAACTAAGAAGGACCTACTTAAGGGCCGCTTTATATAGACTAATAGCTATTAACGAGCCTTCGATGCTATAAAAGTAGCGTTTACGAGAGAACCTATCTTAGCGTACTACGACCCCGACTTACCTATTATAGTAGAGACGGACGCCTCCGACTTCGTAACGGCCGGCGTGCTATCTTAATAGTACGCGGACTACGCTTACGAGAAGGACGGTACATAGAGACTAGTAGCCTATTTCTCGAGTAAGATAATACCTATAGAGTATAACTACGAGATCTACGATAAAGAACTCTTAGTAATAGTATAGGCATTCGAGTAATAGCGCTCCGAACTAGAAGGATACCTAGAGCCTATCCGAGTACTTATAGATTATAAGAACCTCGAGTACTATATAACTACTAAGTAACTTAGCCGCCGCTAAGCTCGCTAGAGTAAGTTCTTAAGCCGCTTCCGCTTCTAGATTACGTACCGTACTAGTAAGTTAGGTATTAAACCGGATATACTTACTCGCCGGTCGGTAGACTTCCCGCATAATGCGGACGACCTACGCCTTTAGGCCTAGAACTAGGTAGTACTTAAGCCCGAGAATGTCGACCCGGCATTGCGACTAAGCGCCCTATCCTTTAATAGTTAAGCTATCTTCGAAGCTATCCTAAAGGCGAGCGCTACCGATAAGCAAGTATAGCGCATGCGTAAGTACTTATACGAACACATAGTACCGAAGAAATCGGATAGACCCCTATATTAAATGTTACCATTAGAATACGAGTTAGTCTCGGGAGCCTTATACTACCGCGATAGCCTTTATGTACCCGACCTAAACGGACTACGAGGCCGCATTATCGATTCCTACTATACATATCCTATAGCCGGTTACCTAGGGCGCGAGCACACCTTCGAACTACTATCGCGGCACTATTACTAGCTAGAGATGCGTAAGGACGTAGCTACTTTTATCGGTAACTACCTTACCTATAAGCGGGTTACTACATCGAGACAAAGTAAGTAAGGCCTACTAAAGCCTCTACTAGTACTAGCGTATAGGTAGCAACACATTACTATAGATCTAATTATAGGTTTACCGCTATCCGAGGGTTATAATTGCATCCTAGTAGTAGTAGATCGCCTTATAAAGATGCGACACTTAATACTAATGAAAGAAGGTAGTACTACTACGAACGATATCGCGCGTGTGTTTATTAATCGAGTCTAGAAGTACTACGGGTACCCGCAAACAATTACATCGGATAGGGGCCTATAGTTCATCTCATTATTCTAGAAATCGCTATATAAACTTACTAGTATGGACCTACGCCTCTCTACTACTAGGCATCCGGAAACCGACGGCTAAACGGAACGGTTCAATTTAACGACGGAAGCCTATCTACGGTCCTACGTTAACTACATAGGTAACGACTAGGCACGCTAGTTACCTATAGCGGAGTTTACCGGCAATAATTAGCGCTCCGATAGCATCGGAATATTACCGTTCTACGCTTGTTATAGTTTCTACCTACGTATAGGCATAGAAATTCCTTAGCCTAGAGACTAGTACGACGACGAAGAAGACATTAACGCGGTAGCCTTTACTAAGTACGCTATAGACGTTAAGTAACACGCTTCTCGCTACCTACGGTAGGCTTAAGCGGAGATAGAAAGGTCCGCTAATATAGGACGGCGTCCGTACCCTACTTACTAGAAGGGTAATAAAGTATTCCTCTTACTTAAAGGGATTAGGACCGCCCGTAACCCTAAATTAGAGTAGAAGAGAGCCGGTCCCTACGAGGTTATAGAGGTTATCTCGCTATATAGCTACCGACTTGCCCTACCGGCGTCTATAGACATATATAATATCTTCTACGCATCGTTGCTTACTATACTCCCCGATAAGCCGTTACTACTAGGCTAGTACCGCGACGTTACGCCCCCGCCCGTAGAAATCGATAGCGAATTAGAATACGAAGTTAAAGGAATTATAGACTCTCGATAGTTCGGTAGGAAGAAGAATAAGAATAATAGCGTGTTTAAGTATAAGGTGCTTTAGAGTCGATGCGATAAGAGTAAGGCCTCTTAGACAACCGTTAACAATCTCGTAAACGCGATAGAGGCTATCGCTAATTTCTACGTACGCTACCCTTATAAACCGCGCCCTAGCGATACGGCGATAAAGAGCCCTCCCGCCCTCCCTATTAGCGCCGCAGCCTTACGTGTTAATGCCGTCGCCGCCGCTACTACTACGTGGATAGCGCCCTTAGAGGGGGATAGTATTACGGACTAGCTAGAAGCTAGCCCTACATAGCTAAGACTTAGCATCGATGCCTTAGGCACTAACTTTTCGAACCTCTTTCTTTCGAGCGTTTGTTAGAACTTCGATCTCTACGCTTCGTCGCCTATAGGTAGCGATAGTATCTATTCACTTGTTAACCGCTCCTTGACAATTCTAGACTCTAAGAAAGGAGTAATATAATCTAATGGTAAATGTTTCTTACACTAATCTAGTAACTTATGGAAAATACTACTAGGAACTATAGTGCTTTCAGTGCCAAAAGCAGCATGTGGAAAGTACTTTTAATTGAATTTAGGATCTATATAGGAATAAGACAGATTGACTACTAAGAATAGTTTAGTAGTAGAATAAGAATAGTAGCTACCTAGACTAACTGCCCTAGTATCGAAATAATCGACAGGCTGTGGCTTAGCGGTTACTACCACAGACTAGTAGATGCTAGCCCCGCGACGTAGAGGCCAGCAAGGTTTAATGGAAATGGACTTCGCGGTACTGTGAGGGCTAGTCTCAGCGCACAGACTGCCAAGGTAGCGCTAAGCCCGTTCCGAAGCCGGTGCCAACCGTACAGTCACCTTCTATAGCCGTTTAGATAGCTTCCGGAGCAAGGGTTTCTAGCGAATTAAAAGACAGGATGTCGACTCTTATCTACCGCTTACTAGGGGTTAAAACGACGCATTTTAAGCAAACACCTCTTTATCGGCTTCGACTTTCCGTTCTACTATAGCCGTAGTAGGGAATTTACGGCCTCTAGTTCTACGGTATTCTTCGCTAATTTGTCCTATTAAAGTAGGAGGTAGAGCTCGGGCACGCTATCTAAACGAATGTGAGAGGTGACTATATGCTAGGGCAGCGTGAGGAACGAACCATTGGTCAGCTAAGCGAGTGGTCTGTGCACTGAGACTATGTGTTCCTGCAGTTTCAGCTGCTGTCCAAGTCACCTACACCCCATGCGAAAGGCTCAACGCCCACTGACTTCTACAAGCCATCCACTCCATCAGGGTATGGAGCGTCTGCAAAATTCTCCAGCATACAAATGTGCGAGTAGAACCCAGCGTAGTGCACAGCGACCAGCACTCCCTCTTTGCCCAACACCTTGACAGCCGTATCGTACAGATGGTCTGGCATCGGACCCTTCTCGTTTGCCAGATAGTTTACGACGTCCCAAGTGGTACTCGCAGCCTCGCTCAAGCCAGCTGGTTTCCTGCCATTGCGTAGAGCTTCAAGCTGCTCCTCGGACATTCCAGCAACCTTTTTTCCAGTCTCGGTGAACGAGTACTTGGCGAACTTGGCTTGAAACTTGGCAACAACAGCCAAGATAGCCACGACACGGACGTCGGCCGGAGGGTCAGTGCGGTTCTTCAGTGTGTTTTGCATGTCCTTGAGGACCTTCCCGATTTCCTTGCTGGCGATCACAATAGGATATGGGCCGATGAGCGCGCCGTCGGCCTGGGCGTACTGGAAGATGGGACCATCTTTGGTCACAGCCAACTCTTCCACAAAGTTGTGGAGCTCCTCAGCCCACGGCTTGACATCCGCTGGAAGCTTCGAGAGGGGGACTGCTGGGTAGCGGGACATGTTGAGGTCTAATGAGACTTGGTACAGAAGTGAGGCTAGTGTTTCGCTGATGTCGAAATGGAGTGGACCTTATCGAGTCAATGTTGATTTCAAGTCTACTCGAGGATGACTTTGAGGAAATGGACGCTTCTATAGTAGCGGAGCCATCACCCATGCAATATCAGAAGACCGCCCGATGTCGTTCACACAGGGTAGTGTCGCTGCCAATCATCCGGGCGTTCCAAGTCGTGAAAAGTATAGAAGGCTTCCCTACTATACCTTATGGTATGCTAGGAACTAGGTCAATGGTGTTGGGCGGTCGTAGACTCGGAGTAATAAAGCATAACGTTAGAAGACTTCCTAGAAGTCTTTTGCCCCGGATCTGGCGACAATTCTACTTTATCAAAAAGCGAGACTGTTCGATATGACTGTCCACAAGCTGCCGCGGCAAGCAATGGTGGCAAGCATTGCCAGGTAATATGCTTGAGAAATGTGCAGGTCTAGGATATGTTCTCGTCGTATCGTCTGGACATCCCTAGTACAACGCATATTCAGAACCACGCATCACCTATTAGTTCTCCCAGTATCCGGAGATGTCAAAAGTTCTTACGCACACACCTTACATGGCCATGGAGCGAAGCCCAGGTAACCCAGAACGTCACCCGCAAACTGTCAAGCTCGGAACCATAATGATACAGTCCGTCATGTGCATACGGAAAACGCCACATGAGCTAACACAAGAGTTGACAAGCTTTGCAGCCTTTCGATTCCTGGCAAGATTTGCCGTTCCTCCTATGCACATGGACTGTAGAGCACAGCTTAGATGATGGATTTCTGTCAAATCTTTGTCGGTGTGCGCACTAGGCGTTGAGCACACAATTTTGGTTGCGCTACAGGGCTCGGCGTAACTCACAATGGTTGTGATGAATGTGATCAAGGAAAATAGGCTTGTCTTGGTTGATATACTTACACATAGAAAAAACATTTTCATGTTAGACTCTCAATGAGTCTGTCATATATCCTTCCGTTCCTGATCGCATGATAAATGACGCTAACCTGCTTGCCAATCATTGCTCTCTCATTCGCAGGTACTTGGATGCCTTGGGGACTGGGCTTGTTGTAAGATGCATGCTCAACAACTCCTTTGTGTAAAGGAATGTTGAGCTCGTCCCGAATGAACCTGTACAGAAGCCTGGAGCCGCGGCTCAAGCGGTCGCTGGTGAGGACGGTTCCCTTCTGTACGAAGTTTCGACGGACCGAGGATGCTGTGTCGCTGACAAGTCCGACACATCGTTCCTTCCAGCGCATGGCGCACGCCATAGCCTTGCCCTTCTCTTCGTTGGTCATAGCGCACTGAGAGACAATCTCTATCAATGGCATGACCGTAGCTTTTGCTGCAGTGACGGCTTGCTGATGTATGTCTTCATTCTTGTCTTCCATTAGTTTCTTCGCAATCGCATCCAGGGTGATTTGAACAGCCTCATCGAGCTTGTTGACGTCTAACATTCCTTCAAAAAATCCCGGCAGAGACGCTGAGATCTCTGTCTGTAGCTCGGACATCAATATGATATGCATCACCTGAAGATCTAGCGCCTGACAGCAAGTATAGAGATGAAGTGCGCTCATCATTGACACAATCTCTACTGCGTCAAGTGTATACCGTGCGGATATCAGGGCCAGCGAATTGATGGCTTGGTTGTTCATCTCGGCGGACTGGACGTACGGACTGACGGGACTTGCCAAAAATGCCAGTTCGGACATGTATGCGGCCATATTGATATCAATGCCCTTGAATGTGAAGGACAAACTCGGATCATCGAAGCTCAGATTTGGTGGTAGTGTGCCGTTCATCATGGGGTTGATCAGTTCTGAATTCTGCGTGAACAGAAGTTTACCAAGCATTTGCAGACAAAGGCGAGTCTTTTCGGTAGCAGATGTAACGGAAGTAGCTTGAAAATTGCCTCCATTATGTACCTGGCCCGACTCAACATCAATGAGAGGATTATCAGTTGTCGAATTGAGCTCTATTTCGAGCTGTGTTGCTGCAAGGTTCAAATCCTCCAGATAAGGTGCTATCCATTGAGAGGCAGTACGAAGGGGGTATCGATCCTGGGCAAGATTGTCACACCGAACGCTCGACCACCTCGTCGCAAGCTTAGAATCACTGAGGAAGCGTGAAATGTTCGCCGCTGCCTCCAATTGGCCTGGATGTGGCCTTGCCGCAGCGATGAAAGGGTGGTGGTTGTCGATGGAACCACGCATTGCCTCGGTACACATTCCAGTTAGAGCTTGTGCCAAGAGTGCGAGATATTGCGTTTCATGTAGCCCGAGAGTGGCGAGAGTACTGGAAACGACGGTTCCATTGACGATTCCTAAGCCCTCTTTTGGGCCGAGAGAGATGGGGGCCATTCCAGCATTCCGTAATGCCTCATCTGCTGGAACAAGTTTGCGACTGCTGCATTTCTCGACAGGACAATCGACATAGATTCCCGGGTCGCCCTCGAGTGCTCCAGCAACGTCTGACATGAAATGATTAGGAACAATTTCCCTACAGGTGTGATCAACGGCTTCGGCAGGCAAGAAACTTACAAGCGAGGGGCATCAGATCACCAGAGGCAGATATTGATCCACGTAATGGAACCACTGGAATGTAGTCCATATTGAGAAGATTGAGTAGAGATTGGATGATCTCAGTCCGAACTCCCGAATGGCCACGTACGAGTGAGTTACATCGGGCAAGTATCGAACCACGGACGACAGCGCGTGGCAAGCAATTACTCTTGAGTAACGTGGCCACCTGCGGCCCAACAGGCTCAGCCATTCCTACATCTCTGGGTAGGAGAATGCCTGTTTGGAGAAGTTGGAGGAGAGCTCTTTGCAAATCTGCCACAGCAGAGGTTCGAGTATCCGCCGAACCGCCAAAGCCAGTGTTGACACCTGTAATGGCTGGTCAGCATGAACGAGCCTGCAAGTTGTGCCAAACACACCGTAAATTGAAAGTCCTTCTTCTATCTGCCGAGCGAGGACTTCTATGCTCGCATCGACCCTCTGGAGCACAGATCCGTCTTTCGTTAATATGCATTCGACTTTGTGCCTGAGAAAATCAGTCTTCGATGTCTTGAATGTGTATGAAGAGGAACACACTGTGAGACCGCCACTACATCGGCGAGTGTCAATGCATCGCCGCGAATGGTTACGATCGGCTTTTTGTAGTCGTTCTTGACGAGATGTCGGAGCTTTCGATGGTGCTTCAACACCCACTGCAAATGTCGTCCATATGGCAAGCTTTGATTCGTGGCTTTGGGGCTTGTGATGCCGGTCAAGTCGTCGTTGTTACCAGTCCTACTGTCGTTCATCATGGTGCAGAGAAGCAGTAGAAAACGGTGTGCGGGTTTGGGCCTGCTGTTGCAAGTATAATACGCAATGAGTTGGAAGCCGCAACGCAACGGTCGTTCCTATATCCGCCTATACATGCCGGGTCCTTGGGTTCTACAAACTTTTTGCAGTCTACCGGTTTCGAAGGATCTCCTTGAAAGCTATACCGGAGAATCTTGGCGAATAGTAACCCGCTTATGGTTCTACTCTCTACCTAATCCTAGTAGCGCGGCGAACGCCGACTAGACACATAAGTGCAGCCGACCTCGATTAGGGCTAGTAACGAGGGTAGATTACGAGCCGCCCTGTGGAGTCGTAGATCTTAGAGATTAACGTTCTATATTAAACCTAGATTAGCAGAGAAATATAATACTACCGACTTCTAAGCATGCTAGGAAAAGAGCCTAAGGTAAACTAGTAGACCTACAGGAAAATATTATTATGTGTATAACATTGGCTACGTACGTATTTTCATACTAGAGCAGAGTATTATTAGTAACATAGGCTCTACTTAAAGGATATTGAACCAACTTAAAGTATTAAAGAGATATAGTACCGGGTTATTCTACTCGTTACATAAAGGCTTTTTTTCGATAGAGCGGATTAAGGTAATTAAGGTAGTCAAGGTAGTTAGCTAGTAACCGACTCGCGATAGGATCTACTACTCGATCGATTCGATCGACTCTAGTCTCTATCGGCGACCTCTGTTGACTTATAAGAAATATATTTTTTCTAGAATTATTACTAGAAGTAGAATATTTTTGTTCTCCTTTAATAAGCCGTAAGCCTTCTAGATAAAAAGATATTTTAAGAGAAATACTTAGGACAATCGAATTTAGTTTAATTTTTAACGCCCTATACATAGGGTTTACGGCTTAGTAGTGTGATATAAAGATGTGTTATTTTTATTTCATTTCTATGATAGACCTAGAAATCTATTAGTTTCCTACTACTAGCAATATTAGCTACTAGTAGCTAGTAATCTAGATAGTTCAAAAAGATAGCAGACAAAACTTAAAAGGTCTCTCTAGGACTAAGCATACTACTTAAATAATCTAAAGCTCGGAACTTTTAGTTTAGCTTACTAGTAGTCCATACTTAAATTACTAGTCTAATCCGCTTCGTAATAGTCCTATAATCAAAAAGCGGACTTTATCAAAAATTACAAGACCTAGATTCTACCTAACAAGTAGAGGCTAGAAGCCCAAACCCTAGTAACCAAATCTAGGATACGTTTCACGAAAATTTAACGCAAAAGTCTAATTCTTAGAAAAAACCTAAGAAATCTCTAAATTTGGTATAGGTCTAACTTTTATACTAAACACAGACTAGCACAGGTACTAGGACCCTAACACTTATAATTCTAAGACTAATTCTACGGATTCTCTATCTGATAAAATATTTTTTAAAAGAAATTTAGGGTGATCGAGTAGATCCTGCTAGGTGAGATTGCCGACGTGTAGTAGAGGGCGTAGGTAGAGTTCTAATATATACTAATCATAATCCAAGACAGGCAACACGCGACACAACTACCCCGTCCCCTTTCAGACGCTCCGTGGGTGCCTCAGGCTCTGCCAACGAACAAGCGAGGGCGGAAGCTGCCGAGCGGAGTTGTCTAATCTTTAGACAACATCTACCCATCCATTTACCACTCTTAGACAATGCAGAGTTTCGTAATGTGACAAACTGTCGCTTAGCGTAATAGTTTGATCAAATAAGGCTCCTGCTCGCGCCAATAATGTCTGGCATCGTGCAGACTCCAGAGCGGGCGGATTCCCGTCTCTGCCTTCGAGGACACAAGTCCGGAACCTTTCCACAGACGGCGGACAAATGGCTGATATTCTTCTCTTCCTTGCTGCCCCGAATATTCCTGCGGCTATCCTGATCGACCGCTCTTGCGCTTTGTTATTACATCCTCATGGAGACCTCCAAGAATGAAGATGCAGAGAGGGGACCGGCGATAAGGTCTCTTCCACGCGTTATAGAGGATCTTGCTCGACAGTACCCTAACAATATCTGGTTGACTGTGCCACTCGACTCTAGCCTTTCTGGAGGATGGAGAAGTATAACTTACGAAGAGCTTGACAGCGCCGTGGATGGCATGCTTGACTGGATGAAAGCAACCATGAAGTTTGGCGAAGTGGTGGCGTACATAGGGTAAGTCTACTTGATCAGAACGGCACAGAAGCAAGCATTCACTAAACGGGAAAGCATCAATGATATGCGGTACGCGGTGGTCGAGACCGCTATCATCAAAGCTGGCTGCAAAGTATGGCTTACACTCGCTATCATTATACCGTCTCTGAGCTCTGATGCGAATCCAGGCCTTATTGCCATCACCCCGCAACTCTCAATCTGGCCAGAAATCACTTTTTGAGGAGTGCAACTGTCGCTTGCTATTGTATAGCGAGGGAGTTGACGCATATATCGACAACGTGAAGTCGGTACTTCCAGAACTGCAAACCTTCCAGATTCCAGATTTTGACGGACTTCGCGATCGTGAATCCGGCATACATCAACTTGAACCATACCACGAGAGAAAGGAAGACGAGCAAGTTATTGTGCTTCACACCTCTGGCTCAACCGGTCGTCCCAAGCCCATTTACCATACGAATGCTAGCATCAACACGGTGGCCGCCTTGAGAGATTTCCCATCACCAGCAGGTCGTCAGAACATTACAGACTCCTTTCTACGATCGGACACGTCCTTACTGATAGTGGCACCATTCTTTCACATCATGGGTCAAACTATGCTGTGGCGGTCATTACTGTGTCGAGCACCTCTTGTTATACTTTCGTCTCAAAAGCCACCTACCTCGGAGCTCATCATTCAAGCTATCAAACAAGTACGTCCGTCGTTGGCACTCTTCCCACCCTCCATACTTGAGGGGATAGCCGATGCTCCCGGCGGCTTGGATGCAATCAGACTTCTCGAGGCCGTTTTCTTCGCGGGTGGCCCGCTTGCAACGGGAGTTGGACAGAAATTACTCGGCTGTACCAAGCTTCTCAACATGCTGGGCTCCACTGAAAATGGAATCTGTCTTAGTCGCATACCCATCGACAGACACGACTGGCAGTACTTTGAGGTGATTCCAGAATCTGGCATCACGATGGAAATGGATAGTAGCGGGATGCACGAGATGGTGATAAAAAGAACCCGTGAAAACAAGAAATACCATGCAGCTTTCCACACTCTCCCCAAGATCGAAGAATGGCGGACAAAAGATTTGTTTGAACGTCATCCGGACAAGGAGAATCTTTGGTTGTACAAAGGGCGGAAAGACGACGTGCTAGTGCTGAGCAATGGGGAGAACGTCAACCCGGTCGGTTTCGAGAAACTAGTCGAGAGCCATGCAATAGTGAGAGGCGCTCTCGTTGTAGGGCAAGGTCGATTCCAGACTGGACTGCTAATCGAGCCCGATTGGACTGCCATCGCTCCAAGCCAGAGCCCATCCGAGATTGTAGATCTTGTGTGGCCGACGATTGAGAACGCCAATGCCACTGTCCCCACTCATAGCAAGGTGTGGAAGTCGAAGATTGCCATTGCCAAGAAAGATAAGCCATTCATACGTGCGCCCAAGGGATCAATCATTCGACGCCAGACAGTCGACCTATACGAAGCTGAAATTGATGCCCTGTACTCCGAGGAACCGACCGACGATACGCTGAGCCAGTTACCATCCAACGTCGACATTCCTATCGTAAAAGGGTTTCTGCGCCAAACCCTCAAGGTGATCGGTCTTGAGATCCCGGACTCCTCGCCGGATGACCTTGACATCGTCGACAACATCGACTCCTTGAAGGTTTTGGAACTCTGTCATAATGTGAACCGCGCTCTCGGCAAGGAGGCAGGATTCATCGTGGATACTAGAGATGTCTATAACCATTCGACGATCGACGGCTTGGCTCAATTCATCTATGGTAACATTGCTACCGGTGGCATGGCCGAGACGGGTGATCACGGATGCCGAAATTAAGCGTGCTCAACATGGGCTTCATGGACCTTTCCAACAAGACCACGATCACAGGATGCATTTCTGTCCTGAGCGGAAACTGGTGGCAACTTGGTCAAGCCCCCCTTATGCTATTCTCTTGTTGCCAAAATATTCTGAAGATACCTTCGACTACAGTCCTCGCTGGCCAACACGAAAACTGTCGTGGAGCGCGTATCTGCTCCAACTCCTGATCCTTTTGCCGCAGAAGTAGAATAAGAAGTGGAACGGGACCAGGACGGCGCACATGAGGCCGAGAGAGCTTATTGCCTACACACGTCGTCAGCCGGCGTCCACAAATCCCCAGAAACACTTACCCATGACACTCCGATCATTGCTCGCAGGGGCCCAGCCAGTAACGGAAAGACGGCACCGCTGGAGTAGCGCACAAAAGCACATGCGGCGAGGGCACTATTCGAGTGCGAGACGTACAAGTCTTGTACATATACTGTTGCCGTACACCAAACCATGAACATGCCGACTCCGATTATGGTCTCTGCTGAGGCTAAGTGCACCCACGGCAGATGAGGCCGTGCTGAGGTCTGACCAAACCACACCAAACCCAGGGAAAGGAGAGCCATGCCGACAATCTGAGCACGTCAGCTTCTGATCTACTATGCTGAGGCAGGAATGTACTTACCATAGGTGGCAATCTCTTCTCAGGCGCAACCAGACTGCCTTGACTGAGCTGCTTTCCAAATCGCAGCTTAGTATCCATCGTCGTGGCCAAACAGCCCAGCAAAAAGCCAGGTATGGTGATCGCCAATGCCCAAGACGAGTCCACTGTTGACCACGCCCGCATCCGGAATGCGTATGGGATCTCGGAGTACGTAAGGCTCTGGATACCATAGTCTAACGTAAACGCTACTGTGACCACCATGAGCACAGGCTCTCTGATCAGCATTTGCCATGGCTTAAGAAGATAAGCATGCAGTCGGACAGGTCTTTCATCTCTTGCATAAAGCAATGTCCAATCTCCCGTCTCTCTGAATAGGCGTTTCGACTTCCGCTGGAGCAGCACGGCTTCGAGTGTCTCCGGTAGTACCCCCATTGCAGCTGTCAACGGGGCAGCGACGGCAATTAGAAGCCACATGTTCCAGCGCCAGTTCCCTTGAGCGGCAACAGAAAATCCAATACCCGGTCCAAGTGAGCCGCCTATGAATGCGCCCGTGGCGAAGAGCTGGTAGCCGATGGCGCGACCCACAGGTCCATACAAATCGACAAACATGCCCGGTGGTATGACATAAGCAGCGCTGCCACAAACGCCGGCCAGGAAACGGCAGAAAAGAATCCCTCCAAAGTCGCGAGCAAATGTGGTGTACGTCGTGAATACCATGAACCCGGACATACCGAGAAGCAAAGGCTTCTTACGACCATAATACTCGGAAGCGGGACCGAAGAAGACCGGACCTGCATGAGAAGTCAGCTTCGCTCCACGAACAGCACGGGGTCAATGTGCACCACCCACCGAAAGCCAGGCCAAGAATATAGACTGTCAAGCACAGTTGCATTCTCTCCGCGCCATAATCGAAATCTTGGCCCACTTGAGGTAGGAATCCGGTGAACACACTGACGGCCAGAGACACGACAAGGTTCATCATGGCAATAGCGAGGGCGATTGCGCATTTGATGCGACCTTTGAAGTTTCGTGGGATGTTGGGATCACTGTCGCCCTCCCAAGTGACAGCATTCGATTCCGTTTTCTCCAAAGAGAAAGAGCGGCAAGCTGCTGAAGAGTCATCGTCCTGGATCATTTGATGTGGTTGAGCGGCATTCGACGCGCTCTGGTTCAACTCCTTGGACACGAATGAGATGTCGTCTGTTGCTAAAGTAGAGCCAGATGTGCCGGCATATAAGGACTGCGGACGATCCATGGCTTTGCAGGCTCTTGGTTTTTTCTTTCTTTCTTTCTTTAGGACAAGCAGAAGTCGCGAGGTAGAAGCGTTTGTCATTTGTACTGAAGCATGAACAGCGAGACGGATTCTGAACTTGGGGCTTAGTATGTTCCGCGAGCTAGTCAAGTACTGTTCCTGTGCCGCTGACCGCGACCATCTCACTGAAGGAACACGTTCCAGCGATTCCCTGGATCAAGCTATTGCAAGTCGGTAACACCATATGTCCACACCTTGCCACGTCCGCGTCGCGTTTGCTACCCGACCACGAATGAACCATATGTGGATACATCGACAGCCAAACCATGGGTGCCGCTGCGTAACTCATCCGCCGAATGTGAAGCACTCGGTCTCCACGGCCAGTCACACAATGCCAGGACTAGCAAACAAAGCCTCATATATAAACCTGCTGGAGAAGGCAGGAAGGCACACGACCTAGCACATCTCCAAAGCCATATCTCTCTACATGTACACAGATGCGAGCACACGTACTAATAACGACCATGGACGACTCAAGCACAAAAAACTTGGAAAAAAAAGACCTCGACCACGTCGTCCCACTTACGCGCCAACATTGAACTGCTATTCTGCCATTTCCTTCCGGCATCAAACCCTCCCAATTGATGCCCCCATTTTTTATTTCCGCCTATGAAGCCCTCAGTCCCCCCTGACCTGTACATCCCGTCCGCCGAAATGCAGGAACAAGACAAACTGCCGCCGTATTGTACAAACACTCGGCTAATTTGTCAAAAAAAACGTCGCTCAACAGAAATTTTTTGAGCTCCCACTGCACGACTTACTTAGCAGCGAGATTCCAAATTTTCCAAATTTTCTGGGATCGAAAAAAAAAGTATGTAACTGTATGGTCGAATGGCCAATGTATATACCAGAATCGTCATTGTCGGTGTCAACAAAAAATCTCACAGCGTACAATGCAATGCAATCGCTGGAGAGCTCCGGTTCACGTCGGGCAAGGCAAGAAAGAAAGAAAAGAATGGGTAGATGATAGTCCTCCGAGGAATGGAACCTTGTTTTTTCCCGCGTTACTGATACGATAAGGTAGATCTATCAGACGGATGTTCTAACTAACCACTAAACTAAAAGACCTTGGTGTCTTTTGATGCGATGAAAGGCGGTAGTAGTTTTTTGCAATCGTTATTATGAAGTTTGCACGTGTCCTCTGGCCTCCCGAGCGGAATACATAGAACTAAGTCTTGCGCAAGGGAACTTTGGTACTGCCATTCACAGAAGACAGTAGGGGACTGGTATTCATTTCAACCTCTTTACTTTTCCTTCTGTAATTTCATGGCACGTGAATCTGAGACGGCGCTCGACAAAGGCCATTCCTTAGCCATGATAAAATCTCGCTGGCTCTACAAGTATGGGCTCGTGCCGGATTCGCGGCTTTCCGAAAAGTGCTGCTTGTTGTGGACGCGGGCGTCGTCCGAGCATGTTCGGTTTGAGGGTTTCCAGCATACTTGCCGCATTCTCTGTACATGTTCGAGGAGAATGAAAGAGCTTACGATCGAGTTGCAGTCGGAGGTGTTGCTGCGTATAAGACAGCTGAGTCGCAGAGAAGTTCCAGATACATCAGCTCAACGCCATCTCATCAAGCCGTCTCCTTCCACACCTGTCTCAAAGCAACAATCCCTGGCACCATACCGCCGAGCCCAATAGCGCTCTCTGTAATCGGGCTGGTATCTTCATCAAAAAAGCTGAAATGCACACTCGACGGAAGCCAACCAAGGTTCGCGTATAGGTCGTGCCACCATTTATTCTCCAGCTCTTTGCTCTGCATCTTCATCTCTTTCTCGCCTACATCGACATAGCTCTCAGCACCAAAATCTTCATTATACTGCAACTGCCTCACGCGAAGCAATCGCAGTCCCTCGATCGCAACTTCAGCCAGCCAGAAGCGACTACTATACACCCAGTATCTCGCTTCTCGATTCCGCCAGCGCTCACCACGAAGCACACCCCGCCGCGTCAAGTAAGCGACGTTCTCGAAAATCTGGAAGCCAGCACTAGCTCCGATTTTCGCCCAAGCTAAGAGCTTCAGAGCAGGATCTCGTGGTTGTTTGGTGCGTGTGTCTTTCGCCCATTGATAGATATTCAAGAGGTTCCACAGCCGCGTGAACATTCTGAAGTCCTCGATTACATCTCCTAGACTCTTTACGGCGGCACATGTCTCTGTGAGAGTCAAGTGTGGCGGCTCTATTGTTGCGACTAGTGTTTCACCGGGGAGCATGGTCTTGGAAGCCCTGGTGGCGATGGACTCGGCGAGTCGTTCGTATTTCTTTGCCAGCAGACGGGTGAGCTGCGCGTGAGTAAAGGCTAGGGTGTAGTATAGGGTGCATAGTGCTGCTTCGATGCCTCCTGTTGTGGAGAGCAATCTGTAGAGGTGGGAGAGGAAGGCATCTGTCTGGACTGAGGAACGAAAGAGGGACGACAGGATGAGCTGTCTGATCTGCTTGACGTCTGGCATGTTGAACAGTAGATAGGCACCTGGTATGGAATGTTCTCGCCTAGATCTGTATCTCGAAGCTCAGATAGCACATGCAAACAGCGGACGGACGGGTTTGAGCACAGACCAATAATGATCGACTCCAACAACATGGCAGGCATTGGAAAGGCTAAGTGAAACAACAGCTGGCAGTGGCCGCCCAAGACAGCGAGGTCGTAAGCACAGCATAATGATCACCACGTAACCATCACATTTGCAAGCAGCAATTCCCTCGACCACGACACAATACCATCACCATGACTACCAAAAGTCCCTCCGTGAGGCGGATCATGAAAGAAGCGGCCGAGTTCGCCAACCAGCCATCTTCTGACTTTACAGCTGCACCTCTCGAGTCTGACCTATTCGAATGGCACTTTACGCTCAGAGGTCCCCCGGCCCCATCCCCCTTCGATGGCGGCATCTACCACGGCCGCATTGTCCTCCCACCCGCATATCCCCTCAAGCCACCTAGCTTCCGCTTTCTAACCCCCACAGGGCGCTTCGAGGTCAATCGCGAAATCTGTCTGAGCATATCGGGTCACCACGAAGAGACATGGCAGCCGGCGTGGGGCATCCGCACTGCTTTGGTCGCGATCCGGAGTTTCATGGACACGGATGCCAAAGGCCAGATAGGCGGGATGGATACATCAGATGAGGTCAGAAAGAGGTTCGCAGGGCAGAGTAAGGTGTCAAGATGCCATACGTGCGGCAAGACGAATGAGCAGATCATGGCGGAGCAGGAGGAGCTGGTGAAGGAAGTTGGAGGGGAGAAGAAGCTGGAAGAGGTGCCTGAAGAGCTCCGGCTGGCCTACAGAGAGGATCTGAGTAAGGACAAGAGTGCGGAGAAGGCTGCTGAGCAGAGTGTGCGCGAGCCAACGGCAGGACCTCCGACCGCACCTGCAATGGCTGGCACGGAGATCAGGCAGAGAAGCACAGAACAGGCCGCTGCGCCGGTAGCTGGCACGGCCATCTCGCAGAGTCCGCAGCCAGCAGCACCACAGCAGCAGCGACCTCGACCTCCGCCGCAGGAGGACGCGCTCCTACCTTACATCGACAAAGCCATATACGGCGTCCTTGCCGCGATCATCATCCTCATCTACAAGAAGTTTGTGGTGTGAGGGCTGGAGTAGCAAGGACTGGTTCCGGAGTTTGACATTCTTTTTTTTGGTTGACGGATGAGACGAAGATGATACCCACGTTGTTGCTGTGACACAATGTATAGACAAACTAAGATACACTTGTAGACTTTTGGTCTGCACAAGTTCTAGACTTCCGATTGACATTTCGGAGATTAGAAGCCAGAGTCGGGGCTGGACGAGAGATTTGATGAAAGCACAAGAAGAAAAAATAAACATGCTTGAACGGAAGCGGATACCGGTATGCTGAAGTGCCCGACAGGACGAAAGCCATTCGTGAGCTCGTTCTTGCGAGTTGATTGAGAGCTGGCGCTGAATAGCGGAGTAGCCTCGTTTAGCAAAACATGCCAGAGGCGCATGCGACAAGCATATCGTGACAAGATTCAAGCAAGGCTGGTACAAACAAGGCTGGTAATGGACGTCATCCACCGTCGCTATACGAAATGCAAATTTGAGATTAAAAAAAATAGGATTGCACTTGCATGCAATGCGCTGTCTGGACTTGGTCGGGATTGAACCGACGACCACCTGCATACGAGATCCATCTACGAGTCGCTCTCCGGCATTCTCGTGCGAAGCAGATGCGCTACCACTGCGCCACAACTGCAGAGAGCATTAGAATTGCATCAAACAGCATGAACGCATCAGTCAAACTTACGCCCTGTTGTCATTGGATGGCTGGATGCATATTTGTTTGCTATTTGACTGCTGGCGCTTGGAAGAAAGTGTCGGCGGGATGGGAAAAAGAGGGGTCTTGGCTATCGCCAGTTTCAGCCTCTTGGCGAGCTTCGGACGCAACGTTGGTACATATACGATGAGATGGGCTTCTGGCGATTTGGCATAATAGAACTTGCTCTCGGCAGTCGAAGTGCAGAAATGACCGGTGATTAGTGGGTCGGCTCGTTCAACGATGTGTATCTACATTGATGCCATCATGTTTCTGCAAACGAGGCTGTCGTCAACATTGGGGCGATGGCCATGGCCTCGTCATTCAGCCGGCATTATCGTGGGCGTACTCCGTACAGTAGATGCGAACGAGGTGGCCTGATTGAGTCATCTGCAGGCTGCAGCGTGGGCGGGCAGGGAGCGGGCACGACAGAGTTCTTGCAAGGCTGCAGGACATGAGCACACACGACCAACCCGGTTGGAGACTTGGAGTCTGGAGATGAGCGGTCTGACCCTTGGCACAGCATAGTTTTAAAGGAGTCGTGCGATGCAGCCACTCAACACAGCGGTTGACGCCCTCCTTTCCCGTCAGCCTCACGGGTATTGCAGTCGGGCGAATACAGTTATTCTGCGTTGGGTTGCATCGCAAAGCTGAAAGCTTGCTGGTCGAAGGATGCCGGCAACATGCGCGACCTGCCATTGGCTGACTCGCTTAGGCCCAGACGAAAACGTCCATCTCACGCTGTGCTCGATAATGATATACTTAGTATTACTTACAATTGCAATGTCGGATTCACAGTACAGTACTGTATCATATGCAGCTGCAGGCTTGGCCGCGTGCATGTGCATGCACCTGCCCGACATGAGTCTTGGCGATCTGCACCTGCCTATATAGACAACCACCCTCGCGCCTGCCTTACCGCTAGTCGTGTCGTCCACTCTCTATCCAACCATTATTAATCATGCCCGCCGCATACAACACCGAAGACGTGCTTGCCACCCACATCCTCCAGCCAATTCACAAAGACATCGTCCGCGACATCTACTCCAAGTCGCCCTTCGTCATCATTCCCGGCACGTTCAATGCGCGCGACCTCGCTGCCGATGCTGAAGACATCCGACCCGGCCTCATCTATCGATCTGGCTCCCTCGAGAATCTATCCACTCCCGGCTTCGCCGTCTTGCGCAAGCTTGGCATTCGAACCATTTTTGACCTGAGATCGCTGAAGGAGACCACCGCGCATCCAGATCCAAGCATCGAAGGCATCCGAGTCGTCTGGCAGCCCAGCACAGTCGACAATCCCACCGTGGCTGCCAGCGACACCATCCAGGCAAAGGTCGCCAACGGTCTCGATGTACGTGTTCATTCCTGCGCCTGCAGTCATCCGTCATGTGCTGATCCGTCCAGGTCCACACCATGTACAAGGACTTGCTTGAGAGCCACAAAATGGCTTTTCGAGCGGTATTCTATCACATCCTCCATATGCCCGGCGTGCCCTTTATCATCCACTGCACAGCTGGTAAGAGACAAAGACAAGCCACACAGACCAATGAAGAGAGCGCTAAACCCCAAACAGGCAAAGATCGAACCGGTGTGCTATCAGCCTTGATCCTGTCTCTCGCTGGCGCAGATGTTGAAGACATTCAACGCGACTACATGCTTACTCGTGTCGGCGTCGAGCCTGTTCGAGAATTCCTTCTTGGCAAGATCATGCAACGCCGAGAGAAAATGGACCTTGACAGCGCAAAGGCCATGGCTGCACTGGACTTCCCTTCGAACGCTATGAAGAAGCTCTTGAACACTGTCGACAAGAAGTTTGGCGGCGTTGAAGGCTACGTGCGCTATGAGCTCGGCTTCGGTAAGCATGAGGTCGAAGCTATGAAGAGGAACCTGAGCGGATAATCAAGTTTCTTGTGGCGTTTTTGTTTACTTTGCATTTTGGGTGCATGCTTGTGTTGCAAAATGATACCAGGTCAAAGCGATGGCGTTCGGGATTTGGCATGGTGAAAGACAATCGATCCGGATATGGATCGTCGGCGTTTGGAACAGACCGGTGCTGTCTTGGAAATGATTTCGAAATTCATGTTTATGCTTCATCACTTGAAATTCCATCATCTAGTTGGACTCATGTCTCAGGCTCGCTTTTCTCATAAAGCTGCCACAGTCATTTTGCAGCCTCACCACTACCATCATCTGTGACGTATCCAGACAAATCACACCGCCGCAACGCGTCGGCATTTCCCGGCACCTTATATCCACATCCTCTACGCCGAAAGATATACACTATGCGAGACAACCTCTCGCGTTGAAGCAGACATGCGGAGCCAACTATGTTGCATCGCCGAGGTCAAACGCCCATGAGACACTCCTCGCTTTTTTCCTCCCAGGATCTGTACAAAGTCTACTAGACGGCCGGAAATTTAGGATGTGTCGGTTTGCAACCACGCTATGTGACTTGCATCGACCTAGATCCCAGCACTACGGCACCGCCTTGAACATTCCGAAAGCTTCCTTGCACTTGGGACGCTGCTCAATAGGGCATATTCTCCTCCGTGTCGATATTGCATCCGTCGTTCTTGGATGGATTCAAGCAGATGACATTGGACTGATTCCACTTCCAAGACTACCACGATTGATCCTCTATACCTCAGGAGAATGCAGACCCGACTCATATCGGCTCCCAAAAACCACAATGCAAGTTTCTCAGCACAATGTCAGCGTTAATCACAATGCTCTTGTTCCTAGACACAAGAGATTGTCTCGGAGTCGGCATCCATATCGAACCTCATCAGCAATGGGATTGTTGAACAAAGAACAGTCGATATAACCCTCCAGACAAAGGATTGTGAATGTTGTTGACAATTCACTGGCGATGGAGTTGGGTGCTTGATGGGAATATATATACGAGCTGCTTCATCAGGCTGAGGATGATCACAAGCTTCACAGACAGCATCGAGGCCATCGACTTATCAGGAATAAGTCAAAACATCTTCATCGCACCACTGAGAAGCTAAAGCATCCATCCACAGCATTCAGCATCCCAACGCTCCGAACGCCCTCACCACCTCCAACATGTCCCGCTACCCAAACGGATCCTCGGGCTACAACCACCCCAACCTGTCCGGATACGGCTATTCCAGCTCGTCTGGTGCCGGCCACTCCAGCTCTCCATCCCGCCGCCCATCCCGCGCGGTCTCTCCTCTCGGGCAGTCACGCTTCGAAGGTTCCTCTCGCTACCACACCAGCAGAAGAACCTACGACGTAACACCACAACCCGATTTCTCCCGTCGAGAGAGCGAGCTAGCTCAACTGGGCCGAACAAAGACCCTATCACGTCGGCCCAGCGACAACTACGGCGCCTCGGGAGTCGATATCTCGAGTTACGGCGGCGGAGCGTATAACCCGTACTCGTCTTCCTCGAAATACACTCCCTACCGCCCCTCAGAGTCCTCGCGCTTCTCCACCTCTGCGTTCCGGGACGTCAATTACCAACAGGCTTCATCGACTTACCGCGCCTCACCTAGCTCCTCCCGCGCTCACCAGTCGTCCTCAGCCTCGTCCCGACCCAGCGATGTCTACGTCCCAGACCCGCTTCGCATCGGCCGCTCCGACGCCCGTTATGATGAGAGATACTTCTCGGCGTCTCCATCGTACTCTACTCACGACGTCACCCCGTCGTCAACGAGCGGTCTGCGCCGTAGCGGTGCTCAGAGGCGGCGTCGTCGGTAGGCATTTTTCGCTGTCTTGAGCTGGTCTCGAGATGCTTGAGGCCTTGTGTGGGGGGGCTTTCTTTCTGCCTGTTTCAGTAAGTTCTGAAAGAAAAAACACGTTTTCGATTTTCCATCTTCATTTAATCAAATCCTGCTTTTTTCTGTTTATTCACCAAACGTTTTCCCCCCTACGGCGTCGTTTTCTCTTTCTCTTTCTCTTTCCTCTTTCCCCTTTCCTCTTTCCCATCATCACGAGTCATAAAATTTCCTTTTTTTTTGTTTTCCTCAACAATCTTTAAGATCAGGGTAGGGTGTAGGGTAGGTATGGATAAATTTTCTATTTTGTTTTTCCATATTTACATCGGGGCAGAAGAATTTTCAAAGAGTATAAGGTATATAAAGTAAAATTGTCATGTCCGCTAATACCGGTTATTTAGACGCGAGAATAACTCTTTCGGCCGCTCTAGAACAGCCGTATGCCGTCCGACCTCTGTCTACGGTAGCAGATAGAGCGTTCCGATTACTCAATAGGCCAGATAGAGAGACATTGCATCGCTGCCGAAATCTCTGGCACGTACATGTATCCTACTAGGCTTGGCTTCTTAGGCATCGGATACAAGTAAAAGAATATAAAGAAAGGTATGCAGCAAAGTCAAAGTCAAAAAAAGGAAAGAAAAGAATGAAACGAGAAATTTGTTTTTTATGGCATGAGGGAAAACGACTAATGAATCAACCAACATCAATTCTTTTTCCCACAAAATTTATATTTGGTTTTTTTTTCTTCCTCCTTGCAAGTAGGTAGGTACATGTAGGAGGTACTTACTCATCCATGAAACGCAATCCAGAAAATGCAGTTCCTAAAAAAGAAAAAAACCGCAATGCTGTGCCTAAATAAACCATACTGTCAGTAGCAAATCAAACACCAAACGCCACAGCCAATCCACAAACCCTCATCGTCACCTATCCACTAATCGTTGCACGACAAGCAGGACAAGTACGACGATGCAACCAAGGCTCAAGACACCCAGTACAAAACCAATGCGAACACGAGAGCTGCGTGACCGCCGTACCAAGACCAACATGTTCCCGACAGATGGAGCAAGTAGCATAGCCATCCTCGTCCTGGTCAGCGACGGTGATGTGTCGCAGCGGCAGAGCATGAACGGAGATGACAGGTGGGTCAGAAAAAGACTGGAGCAGGGCGCGGAGCGTGCGGACGGTGTGGTCGGCTGCGGGAGGAATTCGTCCGTCGCCGCGACGACGGAGTCGTGTTTCGAGGTCGTGGGTTTGTTGGATTAGTTGGTCGACGAGTCGCTGGTCGGAATTTTCTGGGTCGGTGCCTGGGAGTCTGTCTTCGATGTTCGTTGCGGCGGGATTGAATTGGAGGCGTGGACCTGGAATGGCTGCTTCCAGTTCTTGCTCGAGGTCTTGGCCGGGAGCACGGTCGTGGAGGACGGAGCTAGATGGTGGCATGGTCGGCTGGAAGTTGATGGCGTCCATGGCGTTGTCGGAGGGTGTTGGAGAAGGTGGTGGCCCGTGTGGTAACTCGCGATGTCCAAGAGCATTCTGCAGGCGTGAGAGTGAGTTGGGAGCCGGGGGCGTGTAGCTTCGCGTGTTGAAGCTGCCCGGAAGTCCTGGCAGATCTGCATATTCGAGGTCATCGGTGTCAATGAATCTGTCAAAATCATGGTCAGTATCAACGTTCGCGCTGTTGTCGGGCTCGATGGTGCGAGTTCGGTAGACGTTGGAGAGCGGCGAAGATTCTGGACGGCGATGAGGGCTGTTCGGCTGGTGGGCATAGCTGGTTGGAGTGACAATGCGTGTGTCGTATGGCCGAACTCCAGTGGCTTGCAAGAGCTGGCCAAGATGGCTGCCTGCTTGAGGCGCGTTTGGAGTCATGGGCGGGAAAGGCAGAGGTGGTGGTCTCGGTCGACGGTCTCGTGTCTCTTGAGAGTCCTGAGATGGAAGGGGGAAATCGGAGCGCCGAGACATGACAAGTGTGTTGGCGTTGGAGCTCTGTGTTTGCGAGTCCGTGTTGGGCGATCGTGTAGACGACAGGTCTGAAGCTGCAGTTGGCGCGATGAATGTAAAGTCCGGCAATACCTAAATCGCTATGTGTTGCAAGTGTCAGAGTGTCGGGAACGACATCACAAAAGTGGGAGGATGTGCTCCGGTTTTAAGCTGGAGGTCAGGGAGTCGACTTCACTAGCAATCCATTCACATGATGTGATTCCTCTTCGGGACAATGCTATTGTTGAAAGCAGGCTTTGTGTATCGAACGCGATTTCAGAAGATCGAGGCGCAGAACAAAGAATATTGCTGCATCGGTTCAATTGTGCGGAGCACCACCAGAACTTGATCGGCACACTCTTGGGTAGATTGCAAGGCAAGTCAGCTGAGTGAACAAGTTAGCTGAATGGGCTTGGCTTACACAGTGTTGACTATTCAGCAACAGCTTGAAATGTGTATAAAGCGTTTTACCAGGTCAATGTCTTCTCGAGAGGTCCAAAGATGCTAGAGGTCAAATTGATGCTGTATTGGGGTATATTGCGATATCAAAGACAATCAATTGCTTAGCAGCAACGCCGCGTCATCTGCTCTTGAGCCATGCCTTCCAGTCCGTCTTCCCGGTCTGAGCGCCGTGGGTTGCATTCTCGTCCTCAGGGCCCAGTGGATGCTCTTCATTCCAAGATGACCATGCATTAAGACCAGCGAGATGTCTCATCGTTGGCCTGCCATGCGGACAATTCCATGGCTTCTCCATCTCGCCCATGTGGCGTACAACTTTGCCCATTTGGGCCATAGTAAGTGTCTTGCCTACCATGATTGAGCTGCGGCAGGCACGCATCGCAAGCATACGCTGCACTTTTCTTGGGCGAGGAATCTCCGATGAGCCAGCTGGGTGCTCTGATAAGAGATGGAGCAGTTCCTCAAGATCTGACAAGTCAAACGTCTTCTCCTTGCTCATGGGGAGTGTGAGCAGACGACATCGCCCACCTGTGATCGCGGGCTCATCAGAGTCCTGGATAGTCGACGAGGTCTCGATCTCGAAGCCGTTCGCCTTTAATGCGTCGCAATTCGACAATACGATCTCCTCTTGAATTGCTGTGAGTTCTAGCGGCTTCGGCCTAACGAGACGCTGCGATTGCAACGTGACTGTGCGTTGTAGACGCTCATAGTTGTATTTCTCGTCAGCTGCATGCTGATCAATGATGAACAAATCGTCCTCATCGCCAGGGCCAGCTGCAGGCCGAACAGCAAGGATGAAGCCTAGATTGAACTGCCCAATGATGCGCATACGGGCGAAGTCTGGCTTGGTGATGGTCAGTGAAAGCCTGCTCTCTGCTGCAACGTCGTCCAGCTCGTCCTTGACGAGAGCATTTTCACCATCGCGATTTTCGGAGGCCTCCCTTGGTGCTGCCGCGAAGCTCTCGACTTGCTTCCTGATCATGTCAGCGTCGACTTTCACAGTTGCTTCGAGATGCAGAGTAGAATGTTTCCGATTGCCGCCGTTCTTAAGCATTTGCGCCGCTCGTTTAAGATTGTCCTCTGTCGGTCTTGCGGCAGCTTCTTCCGCTTGCTGTATCATGCGGGCTACCCTCTCGTCCTCCCTAGCCTTCTTTTCATCTTCGTCGAGATACTCATCGTCCCAAGGGTCGTCATTAGCATCTCCAGGAACCAGGTCATCGAGGACATCCGAGGTCAGGTTAGGCAGGGACGGCTTTGCGCAAGAAACATCGGGGACTGCCTCATTGGAATGCTCAGGTAGCCCTGACGGGTCATCGTGGTCTCCGTTCTCTGATGCTAGACTGGCAGGGTCATGATCCCTTTCAGGACTTCCCGCTGCAGCACTGCTCTCATATTCCATCTCAAGCTGAGATCCAGGCGCAGCGAAATTCTTTCTCAAACCGCGCGCAAGTGATGGGCTCGCTCCGTACCGCGCGACCCGCTGCGAATCTTCAGGCTGGTGTATCCGCCTCTTCTTGTACGGCGGACTAGATCCTATCACGGTCGTCGTCGTAACATCGCCAACGGTGATTTCGGCAATCTGCTGAAGAGTTCTTCTAGGTCGCATACGCTCGAAAGCATTGACGACAGGACCATTTGGAATTTTCTGCGTTCCTGGTGCTATCGCTGGAATTGGGGACTGCTGTTCTGTGCCGGAAGCCATGCTGTGGCTGACAGACTGCTCAGGAAGTTCAGAGGTGTCTCCTGTCCCAGCGAGGATGCTTTCTGCCGCGTGCTCGTCAGATTGCCGCATTCCATTTTCGCGCGCTCTCTGCAGCGCAGCGTTGAAGTCTCGAACCTGACGATCTGGTTGTGGTGGCGCCTGGGAAAACAAGTCACCAAATGGTGTACTCAGCGGATCTGGATTCAAGACCGCGTCATTGGTAGCATTCTTCGCACCCTCCATCGAAATATCACCATCGCCATGCTTGTTTTCTTCAAGCAGCGCTCCAGGCTCCATTGCTTGCTCCACGCAGTTACCGGGACCTTGTGCATCATCCGTCGTTGGAGCAGCAGCGGGGACCTGTTGCTGCTGCTGAAGGGAATCCGCGAGCTTTGATTTTCCTTTGCTGAAGTCGCCATTCCTGACTTCCGTCTCCCTTCGAGGTTCAGCATCCCTCCCGACCCAATTATGAATAAGATTAGACGGCGAGCTGACTGGCTTAGCACGGATGCCATGCAACTCTAGCGAAGAAGCATAGCTCTCCATCTCCTCGTCACTGTGGTCCTCCTCATCGCTTCCTTCCGGCTGGCTTTCCGGCGCTGTTGTCTCTGCGTTGTCTCGCTTCAGTATCGTGAGGGGCTGATACGATGGCAGTCTGCGGTTGGGCAAGGTGGATTGGGGCACGGTGTGGTCGGTCTCATCGAATAGCTTCGTAAGAGCTTCCTTTAAACTCTCAATCATTGCCGTCTGGTCGTGCAGCATAATCGTTCGCTTGTCCGGACTGACGTTGACGTCGTATGCATTGGTGCTCATGACCATGTTCGCGAAGATGAACGGCTCTTGCGACACATTGAAGCTTTTGTAAACTTCCCTGAAAGCTTTGAGGATTTGAGGCAATTGACACGGCCGGCCGTTGACGAAGAACATCTGACGATCTGGAGCCTGCCGACCTTCGCCGAACACAGGCTTCGAGATGTGGCCTTGCACGTGGACTTCCATGTCGCGATCGGTAGCCTGAGTAGACCAGTTCCGTGCACCTTGCGAGGCTGGGCCCATACCAGGAGCCATCTCGAGGTGCAAGTCCAGCCTCACCAGGGCCAACAAAGTCTTGGCGCCGAAGACGTTCGCGATGTTTTCCTTGGTGGTGGTGTTGGATTTTGTTGAGAAGACTACTACCTTCTTGCCCTTTGGCATGGTATTGCTGACGGAGAATCGCACACCAACACTCACACAGGCATAGGCATACAAGAGGTTGAGGACTTTGTTGTACTCACGTTTGATGTTCTTTTCGAGTTCCTTTCGACGCACTGGAAGGTTGTAGAATATATCCTCGACGTATACAGTGGTACCCTTCTGGGCGGCAGAGACCGAAGTGCTCTTGAGCTTGCCCGACACTTCAAAGTCGAGTTTCTTGCCGACTGCGCCATCTTCCGCGCGAGCAGTCAAGACATGAAACTTGGACAGGGCACATAGCGAGGACAAGGCTTCGCCACGGAAGCCGAAGGTGTTGAGAGAAGTCAGGTCGTCGTAGCTCGACAGCTTTGAAGTGAAATGTTTAAGTGCAATGGACTCGTAGTCATCTGGGGCGATGCCTTTGCCATTATCCTGCACCTCGATAGCATCTAGACCGTGGTTCCTGAAGCGTATATCGATGGATGTGGCGCCGGCGTCGATTGCATTCTCCACCAGCTCCTTGGCGACGCTCTGTAGGTCGACAATGACTTGTCCAGACTGTATCTGATGTACTGAGCGATCTTCTATGGCCTTGATGCTGGCCATGTCCGGCGGTAATTCAGCCCATATCTGGTGGTGGTGGTGGTGGCGGTGGTGGTGGTGGTGTTGCTTTGGAGAAGGGGAACGCGTTTCCGAAGTCGAGTGCCAAGCCTTCATGTTCATGCTACCCCATCGTGTACACTTCACCAACATCACATCCCTTCAACCTCCACCAACATGGCATTCGCACGATCCGCCGCTACAGCTGCCCTTCGAAGAACTCTCTGTACATCCCTTCGACCATTTCCAGCAGCGCAAAGCTATGTCCAGCCACTATTCAAGCCTGCACAGCCGCCGCCGCCATTGAAACCATCCATCCCTTCAGTGCGATGGCATTCGGCACCAGCCTCGCTATCCAAAGTCTACAATTTCGACGCGGTCAAGGATATCAGCGAGAAGCCGTCGGCAGGGCGAATTCTCATTGGTGAGTCGGACCATATATTAGGCCTCTACAAAGCAGGAATTAACACAAAACAGACGTCCGCGAGCCGTCTGAATACGAAGCCGGCTATATCCCGACGGCCATCAACCTTCCCATCAAATCGCATCCCGATGCCTTGTTCCTTCCCGAAGAAGAGTTCGAAGACCGATTCGGCTTTGAGAAGCCAGCCACCGACAAAGAAGTTATATTCTACTGCAGGTCTGGAGTGCGGAGTAGTGCCGCTGCCCAATTGGCGCAACAGCATGGATACACGAATGTAGCGGAGTACAGAGGGAGTTGGCTGGACTGGACGAAGAATGGCGGGACTGCTAGTAAACCTTGATAATAGGCATGATATCACAAAGAAAGATACCCAGGCTTGTCCCTTTGCGGATGGACGAGGATACCATCTGCTTGCAACGCTATGTCATCAAGTCTCGGCAAGAAGAATGATCTAGGCCCTCGAGGCGCCCCTTCCGAAAGGAAAGCATCTGCGATATCCCACACAATGCGAGCAGGTCGAAGCCTCCCGCGCAGCTTCGATCTACGTACACTGTACGGCCTCACAGTGGCCGACGTGGAGACGCAACGAAGATCATGAGAGAAGATCATCAGACCATACTCTTAGAGACCAGGGCAAGTGCAGGCAAGGGCTCAGGTGTAGATCCTAAGACTCTTACGAGGCAGGCTCATGGCGTGCATAGGCGTGGCACACCTGCAATCACATCGGCCGGAGTACACACCAAGAGTTCAGCAATTCAAATATCTTACACATGAACGGACGCTGCTGAGTTCGACACTCTTTTCGGTTCCGTCTTTCCCATCCATTCTCCTGCTAGGCTAGAAAGTTGTCGCTAAATCGCAGCAAAGAAAAAGTCCCGGCTACCCTACCACTTTACGGCGAAGTGGGATTGGCAAACCTTTTTGCAGCTGCTCACATTGGCTTCGCCACTCTGCGATCAAAGCCGTGAAAGGTGCTGGCGAAGATGAAGTTGACAGGGCGTGCCATCGCCTATCTGGCTCGAAGCGCAAATTGTGACGTGGCTCTGGCATTTTTTGGGGAGGGAGCATTGACACCGGCTCGTGCTAGAAATTCCAGTCGAATCTATCAGCATCAAATCCAGCGTCGAGTCCCATCCTCTGCGCGTGCTTCATTGCAGACTTCCAAATCTCCTCGGCATTCTGGACGTTCTGAGTCAATTGCCGCACATGTTCCACATATCGAAGGCCGATAGAGAGTACTGCTTCCGACGGATCTTCGTTGGCTACCAGCTCGTGGTGCAAATGTGCGATATCCTAATCATACTGTTGTTCGCAATTCTCCAGGCTTTCTTCAGCTTGCCCAAAAGCTTGAGCCGTTGCCAGATATGCTCTGGGAGCTTCTTGCGCTTTCATAGCCACATCGAATTTCGCGCTCGCGTCAGTTTCGTCCGCGTCAGTCCTTCCTCATCAGCATAGGATGTTGGGATGTTGATGTTGATCGGGCTTGGCTGGCAGGTTGTGGCGTCTCTCCGCTGTCGTCTGCGCTCTGCAACAGCAACTGTTGAACCTCTTCCTCTGGAGTCTGATCAGACTGTGGCAGCTTGTATGTCACCTCGAAGTCGTTTCCCAGTCATTAGAAGCTCCGGACTTGGTCGGCTCGTCTAGATGCTTGCACTCTTCCAACACTTGCTCAAGCGCTGCCGCCACTACGCTGCGATGATATTCCGTTACCCTCTTCGAAGACCCTCTACTGTTGAGCTTGCTTGATTTCAGGAATGTGGCGTGTTCGCTTTCGATGCTGGGAAGTGGTCGAGATGCCGCTCCTGGTCCGACATTGTCCTTCGCGCTGCTCTCTCGCACGTCAGATGGACGCACAGTCGTAAGCTGCTTGTCTGCTTTTACCTTTGGCGACTTCCTCGGAGTGTTGGCTGCTGTGTCACGAGACTCTCGTCTGCGCTTTGGTGTTTTTTGAGGTGTCGTTTCTGATAGTATGACGTCTGGCTCTCGCTGTGTTGTATGACTCCTCTTCGGTTGAAGAGAAACTCCACAAAGAAAACGGGCGGAGAGAGAAGATCAAGGATTTAGGAGTTCGCTTTCTCCAAGTGAGACTAAGGAAGATGTCCTGCAGAGCTTCAACCCACGACCCGCAATGGTCCTTGCTGCCTTCAATTACAATAGCCTTGTCATGCTCTTGACCACACGGACTGGCAGAAGCCTCTCATCTCTGCCGGAGCACCTTCAGAGAGAGGGTACATCGCTGTGAGATGTGAAGAAGGCCAAGAGCTTGACCACGGATACTATGACATGCCCTACAAGCCGTCATGGCGACAGGAGAGGACCTGAACGACCATGGCTCAGTACGTTTGACTCACTTTGTTACCATCAGCTACAAGGGGAATATGACCCGTATCGGGGCCCTCCGACATTGGAGAGAATTCGTGGATGCTGGCGATGGGTGGCAAGTCGAGCAGAAATTATGGAAGCAAGGAAACCGGCAGGAAGTATGTTGCCGCCAGGCGACACACGAGATACAATAATGCTAACAAGGCCGCGAGGAGGTACGGCATGACCGTGCGAATCTCAGCCAATATACATCAAGATATCACAAACCATAGAAGCACAGTCACACAGTTGCAGAGAGCCACGGTGACTTACGTACTACGATGGAATAGAAAGACTACAGCTCGGTGTTCACTCCGTATGAGCACACTTCACTGTCATGTAGCGACGCTACTCAGGTACCGATGCAACATTGTCAGCGTGTTCTCCACGCTCAGAACGCTCCCCGACCATGCCAATGACGATATGCAACAATGCTACAATTCTGCAGGCTTTCACTTCCTTATGACCAAAAATCCGATAGCCATACTGATCATGGCAAAGACCAGAACGCTAAATAATGAGATCAATGCTATGCGAGCTTTCCTCCTCCGTCTCGCCCTATGCACGTTCAGCCTTATCCTCATCTCCTCCTTCCGCCGCTCTGCCGCCACCCATTCAACGTAATGTTGTTCGCTCGCGTGCTTCTGCCTTCGGCTTCGACCCCTCTCGAGATGCCGCGAAGCTTCAAACGTGGTTTCTCGCGGTAACTGGAAGGCATCACTCTGCGACCGAGTTCGAGCAGGCTCGATAGCGATTTCTGACACCAGAATAGGCTTCTTCTGGCTTTGCTTCCCGATTGCTTCAGCTTCCCAGTCTAGGATCGCGTCGGACCGATCGCTATGCGTTTCGTACAATCCCAGGATGTCGTCGGTGGCATCAGAGGGCGGCGGCTTCGATGTTATCATACCGTACACGCTAGTGTGTACAGACAATGGCCATTCGTCGTTTCGCGGTACTTCTGTTGCAGGAAGTTCGACTAACATTCGTCCGTGTGGAGATGCCGACCCAACCCGATTCTGCCATATCCTGCCTGCATTGACGGCATTCAGTGCTGGAAGTGGTGGCAGCGGTGGCCTCCTAGGCTCCAGAAATTTGGCGTTTCGAGCGTCTTTAATGGGGCAGTAGTGTCCTGCGTCTGATCTCGAGCGTTTTTTAGATCTTGTAAATTGATGATTGTGCTCCAGGTGCCGAAACGGTAGCGCCGGCAGTGGCTTATTGCTAGCAGCACTTTTCGGTGTCCCAGGCACCCGGTCTGCTGTTGACAATGTGTTCTCGCTCATCTCTGCCATCGACATCACTGTGGTGTGATATAATGTACAATCTGGTATGTCCGGTCCTCACGCAGGATTGTGTGACAAGCAAAGATCGGCAGAAGAAAACCGCGCTCGTGCGGCCAGAGACTAGGTAGTGTTCCAGAGCTTTCAGACATGGCTCAATGCCGATAGCTACGCGTAGCCTGGTCTGCAGCTGCCCTGCGTCGTTTGACAAGGCTTTGTGAGACAACCTCAGCCATCCTTGTGCACTCGTGCAAGCCTTTTTGCGCCGTCTTCGGTGCACACCTTAGAACTACTTTCAGCAAAGGATGAGCTTCGAACAAGCAGCCTTGTGCATTGAATGAGGCAGTAGAGGATTTCATCAGGCTGTGCATTAGTCAGGAGCCCTGAAACCTGATGTAGAACTCAGCAAGTGCCATTCATGCCAAACGTGCAGCGTGTATACTATGACGTAGTTCAGCTCGTGAGGCATCATTACTCCTGGCAATTAAGCTTAAGCATCGCTGTCCCACCATGGGGAATACGCAGGGATAAAGTACGGATTCAGATGACGATCTGCTGTATCCTTGTCACGGCTTGGCTTCGGCTTTAGGGAGTCGGTAGGTGCTCCGCGATCTTATAGCTTTGATCGGGCAGCATCGTCATTGAGCCAGGGGACATTCTTCAGGTCTAATGAAGGATTGGGGTGAGGATCGATGCTCTCCAGGCCTCCGTTTCCACTCGTCCGCGGTTGTACTTCCCGATGACCGGCATGAACTTGAAGCCATGAGCAGACCCGCCAACAGCTAGCCTTAGGCATGGATGAGAAGAATGTGCTTCTATCAGAAAGTGATAGCCGGCCATATCAGCATCCCAATATCCAAGTCTCAAAGGACGATACGCCAGAGCAGGGCAGAACTCCCGGAGCCACTTGCTAAGTTGATCCTTGATGGGCTTTGGGATGGTGTCCAGTGGATGATCTGATCGATAATGCGGTAACGAGACACTCAGGTGGTCTCTGAGTAACTCATAACGAAGTGAACAGCTCCACCCTTGACGAGACCGTCTTGCTGCGGAGGAAAGAGAACGCCGGAAATCTGCTTCGAACTTCGTCATTGGTCAGATGCTGTGCTTGCTCGAATCCGCGTTCGGCAGCAGTCTTGATGGAACGTCCGATGAAAGGCAGACTTCTCTAGCCAGCACACATAAGCCAGCCAGATCTATGGTATAGCGCCATAACTGGATGCTCTCGGTTGCAAGATCAGCGTAAATTCGATCGGGGTAACAGCTCGGATTATTTTGTTGATATCGTTTCCTGCCGCTTCGTTTGATCGTGGAGCAGAGCGGCCGAGGAGGGTCACATTTCTGTAGCGTCGCTGTGATAAATGGTTATGCAGTGCTTGTGCCAAAGACTCGCCCTACCACACACAGGACGCTGCGGCTTGTGCCATCATTGGCCGACGTTGTTGTCTTCTGTTGGTGCCTTCCAGCTTACGTGAAAATAGGTTCAGAAACTCTTTTGCCTTTACTCAGGACATTTCAGCACGGTCTCGTATTCGGCCGATGCGGGAAGTCACCTTGCCCGACATAGCATCGGCCAAGATAGGCATACTGGGATACGTGAGCGCTTGGGCCACGCTGCTGGGGAGAGACCGTCGCCTACAACCCACAGCGATAACAATCTTCGCCGTATAATCGTCTGATAGCATATTCGAGCTGATTTCGGATCGATGTCCTATGGTATGTTAGCATAATAGTGATAGCCTGGCTCCATGGAGATCAAACGCCCCAGCATCGGGACGAGAGCAATGTCTGGATCGAAGAAATCGTTTGACAGTCCTGTTGTCCAGCGGGTAATCTCGCAGCAGGATGGCGAGGTTAAGGAAACCACGGTGGAGGCTATTGAAACCAAAGATGGTGAGTATCGAGGGAGTTTCACGGCATGACACATTCATGTGCATTGAAGCTATCAATTAGTGGTATGAGAATACATACTGACTCTCTCCTTCAGATCATGTCTCTCGGTAGCCAGATTGGAGCAGGTCTGTTCATCAGCTCGGGGAAGAACTTGAGGGACGGAGGACTAGCCACTCTCTTTCGTTCTTTGCAACAATGTGCCCTTGCGTTCTCGCAGTCTTGAATATTGTTTCCGAGATGACCATTGCTTTCCCGACCTCTCGCGACTACAGTGAGTAAACGTAGCTGGGCACTTCTAAGTTCTTGCCGTTGACGATGGTACTGATGCACTTCTGCCAGCTGACTGTACCGTGCTTATTCTCGGGCTTGGAACCATTTACAAAGCAGTTTTCAGGACCAAGCTGAGAGATCCGAAGAAGGTCGATTCGCGAAGTGGTCGGTGATCGTTGAGTGAGGAGGAAACCAAGATGCTGGACGACTTCTGTGGGCTGTCCAGTTGGCGTAGGCCTGCATACTTTCTGCAGTTGTAGTGGGGTCACGAATACTTGATGTAACTGATGTTATGGGTAGGAAGGACTATCTGCAAAGTCCGAAGATGAGGTGCAGCAGTTACAGCCTCAGGCATTGCTTAGGCACGTGATAGCCTTGGCACACCAGCAGGTCCCCTTTGCCTCAGTTATTAGACTCGACTAGCGCGAATTTTGAGTGTTTAATGGGCGTTAATCAACTTTTATTAACTTTCGGCAACTTTCGGTAACTATCGACAACTTTCGACAACTCTCGAGCTAATAGGAGCTTACTATATTTATAGGGTTTAAATTCGCGCTAGCGAGTCTAAGGGTAATTAGGGCTAGTTAGTAGTATGCGTTCTTTAGCTTATATAAGAGTATAAACATAACTTTAAGGCTATACTTCTATATCCTAACTACATCTAATCGCTACGATTTTTATATTACTATAAAGCGCGGACTCGGCGCTTTCTAACTAGCCTACTATAGCCTCTATCGTATACTAAATAGGTACTATATCGGCTAACGAGCGAGACCGGTTACTCGACTATATTATATACGATATCTCGACCGAATTTAGTTTAGAAAGTAGTCTAATAGATGCGAATAATAGCGATATAAGTAGCGAAGACTCTAACTATCCCGATATATGCCGCCCTACTAGCCCGCCTTCGCTAACCTATCCTAACATACCGCGCCTACGAAATAAAGAGTATAGCGCTTAAGCTAAGCTCTAGGACGTTATTAATCTACTACGCTCCTTAGATTAGAGTATAAAGGACTTTCTCTACGCTTAGATTAGTAGTAAGGTTAGGAAGAATAGGCATAACGTTATAGGGGAGATTATACTAGAATCTAGAGTATATTATATATTAGACGCTAGACGAGCCGTTCTACGGCGAGTACTTAAGCGCCCTTCTTTTAAGAAGATACTATATAGGAATAATATAAGTAACTTAAAGAGTTACGTAATTAACATGTTAGATATTATTTAAGAGCTAAAGGTACTCGTTACATATAAGCCTTTCGGCCGGTTTAAGGTAAGTATACTCGGCTCTAATCTCGCGACATTAGATTTCTACGTAGTATACGAAATAATACGGACGATAGTACCTACCTAGATAATATTCCTTACGGACGTAATAAGTAACTAGCGTTACTATTAGGATAGTTAGTATAAGGGCGATATACGGGAGAAGGTATAGAAACGGACGTTCTTCGTTACGGCTATAGTACTATATTCTCGTACGCTATATAGGTCTAACGTAATGTACTCGCTCCTTTTATTATATCTATAGGGGTCCGGTACTAAGCGGCGATATATAGAATTATTACACGGATTAGGTATTAGTAGGAGCTACTATTCTACGAACCGCCTACTTCACGATATAGTAGGTCGAAGTAAGGTATATACGTATAGGTAACCTTATAGATAATAAGTATTATAGATAAACTTTCGGCAACTTTCGATAACTATCGGTAACTCTCGAAAATAACGCCGTTATCGTGGAATATATATCTCTACTTACCTCTACCTACGTCTTAGTATATCTCCGTCTATTACTCTCGACCCTATCGTACTAAGAACCTATATTCTTAAACTCTCGGCAACTACCGATAACTATCGATAACTATCGACAACTTTCGATAACTTTCGAGCTAATTAGGATACGCGCTAATATGTAGTAGAAGGGTCTACGTAAGCTAGGGTATAATCCGTAATCCGTAGGTAACTACGATAATATAAACCTATAAGATAAGGTACGGTATAAGGTTACTAGCTATAAAGTAACGATGTTAGTAATAACTACCGCTTAGGTAGTACGCTATACTACTATTCCGGAGACTAGCCTCTATTAGAGTATACATAGACCTACCGCTATATTAGACGAAGACGACATATACGACTCGCCTAGGATTAACGGCTATAATGCTACCGGTATCTAAATAACGCGTGCGATTATTACCGATGCTATTCGCTCTATATACGGTAAAGCGGTCGACGAGATCTTTAGAACCGAGACTATAGTTAACGGCGTAGATTATTAGTACTATTACCCGTCGAAGCCTACTATTAACGTCCTATCTAACTACTCTCGAATAGTATTCTAGTAGGCTAGTAGTATTCCTAAGAACGAGGGCACGATCGAGGGAACGATGCGTATCTATAAGCGCTTTATAAAAGACGAGTTAGGCTTTAAAGTTAATCCCGATCCCCTATCTAACCGACCCGACGACTTTTCTAACCGACTATTCCTTATACATAGCGACTAGCTTATAGCCGAGCTTATCCGAAGTATTAAGGCGTAGATAAAGAACGTACGAGGTAGGTTTAACCGTAGAGAATAGCTACTTAGTATCCCTACATAGTTCCATGTCTAGATGAACCTACTCTTTATAATCGTACGGACATACTAGAAGCTATCGACGAAAGAAGAAGAGTACTAGTATACTATACACGCCGACTATAGCACCTAGAATCGGATAGAGACGAGCCGCGATAATGTTAAGTACTACATAGTAGAGCCGATAGTTTAGCATATGTTTAACGCGAGGGTCTTACTTCTACTTTATACGGCGATAAAACGCCGTAGTATCGCCGTATCTACCGTATTTTCTAAGGAAGTCGCTATTACTTAGATTAACTAGGATCGGCTAGATAGCG